>JANHAO010004770.1:0-23672 GCA_026873985.1 Saraca asoca | reverse complement strand
CATGCATTCTTCTTGTATCTTTTCCTTGATCCAAATGCATCTTCATTCTTCAAGTTTTCTTCTTCTTTTCAGCCCTTTTCATCATGCTGCATGAGAAATAGAAATCGAGAGTAGTATCTAGAACAAAACATAAAACTAAGGCCAAAAACATTAAGAAAACATAAAATACTATTAACAAAATGAACTTAAGCCATCTTATTTTCATGCACTTTTTCCCATTTTTCACTAACAGGTTAGGGGGATCCCTTAGCGAGATGTACTCTTCCTCTTAAGGGAATGCGAGATGTGTCTGGCTCATCCTTAATGACCCTTGGTCCTCGCTTGGTGGCATCCGATTCTTGCTTGGGCTTCTACCAGCCAACTGGGCCCCCAAGTGAACCTTAATCGATCTAAAACATTCTTCTGGGAAATCCATATAACAGATAACAAGATCCTTGTGGGACTCAACCCGTATTCACCAGACTCAACTACAACTACACCATAGAATACAATGAAATAAGAATAGAACAGATTACCACAGATGATAATGTAGCTAATCCTATTACTAAGGCTCTGCCCCAGTAGAAGCTTGAACATCATTTACAAAGAATCAATATTAGATATAAGAGTGATTGACTCTAGGTTAAGTGAGAGATTGTTAGTATCAGATGCCCTAGAGAAAATTATTATAATGGGATAGATACTACATATCTTAACATATTTAAATAAAACATTATGTTTTAGCCTTTTTATCAATATTGTCTTAAATATATATATACTATCCTGGATAAAGTCCTTGAAGTTATAATTGTGTACAAATAAATTATAATGAAGATTGTAATGATTTGATAATTTGTACATATAATTATAATTTCTAAATATCTGTGGTTGTAGAATAATTGAGAAAATAGGATATTAATTATTTATGAGCAAACCAACACATGTTATGTCACATTCTTTGGAAGAATGCAATGATCTCACACATTGTTTGATATGGAGATATCAGGATGAACTTATGGGCATATGTTAGAGAACATATGACTGGATTGACCTACCATGAGAAAATATATGGATTAGTACCATGAGTCAATGAATTTCTCATATGAAAGGTAGTATAAGTGATTCTCAAACTTAAGATCAACATTGTATCTTATGTATGGAGTCGTATACTTTGATTTTCTTTTAGGCTTGCACTCTTAAAGAGTAGATACAAATAATTTTGGGTATACCACAAAGTATATCAAGGTAGTGATTGATCAAGATGGAATTCATCCTCCTTAGTAATAAAGGAAAGATATTCTAAAGATGTTTTGGCATTTGTGCTATGGTAAAAATCATTGGCCTATTATTGATTGATACATAAAAGGAGTTTTATGCATAATCAATTAATGATACATAAAAGGAGTTTTATGCATAAGAGATAGCATATGGTCAAGCATACACCCTAGATTGGACATTTTTAGGGTTGACACTTGAACCATACCATAAGTTCAATTAGAATATCAAGAGATGAAGGGATTGAATTACATTCTCACACCTTGTCATGAAAGGTTTGTATTTCCACAAATCTATTCCTAACATTTGGATGATCACGATGCTCTGCTAGAAACCAATTTCGATTTATGAATTTGTTTAAGCAATTTGGAGAAGTTGTGTTTACATTAAAAGGAGTTTTAATTCAATTGAGCTTGTAGGAGCTTGTAAACAAATTCATTGCCAACATGCATGAAAACCTAATAGGTCATAAACAATAGAATCTTTTTGATTCAAAGTTAAAGGAAAGGTTGGAATGTAAAATGCTATGAATTCAAGAATTGAATTGGGTGAAGATCTTAAAAATTTGAAATGATTAATTAAATGTTCTAATGTGATTAGAAGTATTAATTAATCAAAGATTTAATAATTCTAATGGAGATTAAAATTATTAAATAGTAGTAAATTTCTATTGTTCATATTTAAATGTTGGAGAACATTTATATTAACACTGAAGAGATTTAGAATAAAGGAATGGTTTTTCACTTAGAAATTATTTTAAATTAATTAAAACAATTAGAGGATGCTTACAAAAAATAGTTTATGAGTTTGGACTAATAGGAAAAGATTTGGGCTTATTGGACACAAAGAAGGGAGCATTAAGTTAATAAGTATTGTTTTCTTGGGCCTAAGAGGTTGCACTAGCCGTTTAGCCTATCTACCTTGAGTGGATGACATAAGCAAGGGATAGCTTTAGCTTGTGGGTCACTAATGAGGCCTCCCATTTTTGCTTGTACTCCAAATTCCTTTATTTAAGGAGAAGAGAAGCCAAACCAAAACAAAAGTTTTGGCCTTGACACATGTATTGTACGCCAACTCTTTGTGATCTCACTCATCTCTTCTTTGCATTCAAACACTTAACACTATCCTTGTAAATTGTGATTCCTTAGAGAGTTAGCACCTTTTAAGCTGAGTGGTTGACTTTCTTACTCTATTGGTGGTGGTGGAGATCAAATCCAAAGGAGTTGTCTGAATGCAATTCGAAGGAGTTGATCTTGTGACTTGTTCATGGAAATACTTAAAGATCAAAGTCAGTTTTGAGGATCAATGATTCTAAGAACAACTCTTAAGAATGTATGATTTAAACTATTATTTTAAATCTTACCTTGCTTATGAATTAATTAGAAAAAACATTATTTAGGTTTAAGAAAAGTTTTAAATTTTTGTTGTGCATACTTGACGCATATAATCGATATATTTGATATGCTTAGATTCAATTTTCCCAACACTAGGAGCGTGAAGCTTTTTTTATACAACCTACCACCTTCTATGAAGAAGTATGCTACTCATCTTTGTAGTTTTCATGCTTTTGTTTAATTATTTGGCCTTTTCCCGTCTTTCAAAAATTCTACCATTGGCTCTTTCTAGGTTTGTTCTTTTTCTACATTCATAGCCTTCACTTCCTCAATACTTGGGATTTTCTCTATTTCCTAGATTATTATTTTGTTATTAATCATTGCTTTTCATTGGTCAATTTTGCAAAAACATCCATTTGGTCATGTTTTCCCTTAGGATTTGCATGATTTCATGCTTGTTGATGGGGGAATTTGGTTCTGGAGTTGATGGGGGAATTTTGTTCTGGGCCAAACTCCAGTCAATCGAATGGTTCTTGAACCCCAAGCTACTTTCTGGTGGAGGAAGTATGAAATGAAGAAGGTGATGAAGATGGTGAAGAAGAAGAAGAGCAATAAAATGTAGTATTTTTAATGTGATTTAGCTAAATAAGGGCGACCCCAAACCCTACATCCATGGTAGCTTTGTATTCATCTTTGAAGGATTTTACAGAGTGTTGGCTTAGCCTATTTCTACCTCTCCCTTTACAATGATCTTCTACCTTCTATTTATAGAGGGGGAGGAGGTTACAAATGTAATTTTTCATGCTATAAAAGTATAACATCAACATTAAATGTACAAGACAGATAAAACTCCTGCAAATCACCTTCTGTAGGTTGCTCTCTGTAGGGTGGGCCCCTTCTATCTTCTAGGATTGAGGCTTGACGTGAGCTTATCTGGAGCTCCTTCTCGCTAGACTTCTCGCTGAGCTTCTCACCTAGGCAGTGCCTCTTTTTCATGAGTTTATGTCCTTATGCTCACTGCTATCTTTTGTTCAACAAGGACAAGCCTACTTGTAGCGAGGTGAGCTTGTGCAAGAGTAATTTGTCGAGCACATGAGCCGGGACCTCGCGCTCTCATCCTCAGTGAGTTGGGCATATTCTATTTAGACTTAGCTTCTACTGCTCCTTCAATTTACTTTGCAAGACTGATTTTTACACACAACATAAGCCCCCCAACTCTCAGTTTGCTTTACGGACCGAGAGTTGTAATTTTTACTATTTAGTCAAAGCCCTTGCCCTATCAAGTTGTCATTTTGGTCTTTCAGTTTTTCACTTCATCTGACTTTGGCCATACTACTTCTTTTTCTAGCCTTGCTTTCTAGCCGTTGGCATGGCAATTTAACCTTCTTTGGACTGTTTGATCAAGTGTGGTCTTTTGTGTGCTGGGTTAAATTGGATTATAAGGCATGAGAAGCTCTTCTTGCTTCTTTGTGATTCGATGGATGTATTAGTTAAGCCCTCATATACCTCCATTGGTTTGGCTTCTGGTGAAGTATTGAGGTGTGCATGGCCTATTGCATGGGGCTTCGAGGCATGGATAGCCTACTGCATGTGGTTCACGTGGATAGCTTTTTATGCTAGATGCAAGAGAGATCTTGTGCAGATCTTGGATTATTTCCTCATGGTCTCACCGTGGGATTCAGCCTAGCCAACCAGTCTCCTGGTGCTTTTTTAAATTGCTCTAGGCTTGGTCCAGGAAGAACCATTAGTTGAGTAGGAGTAGTCGGACTTGCTGGTCTTCCTATTGGTGGGAGTTCGTCTCCCAATAGTTGGCCTTTTACTTTCAACAATAGCTTGAGGCTTTATGCTTTTGATCTTGTACCTTAAATCTCCTGATGTAAATTTTACCTTATTAAGCGAGGCTTTTTAATGAGTGAGCTTTTCTCTATTGTTTTGCTTTTTTTGAATGTATTTCTTTTGTAAAGAATAGTTGAGTAAGATGTTCAGGTGACCAGTCGGTCATGTTCAATCAATGAATCTTGGCATCAAAATATCCTTGTAATCAATGAGTAATATTTCGACAAGTCATCTGCTAGCTGCGCCTGGAGAGAGAGATCACATGCGAGCTATAATTATTTATTTGCATAAAAGTTGTGATTATTGCTTGTGCCACGATAACTTTGTTGCTTATTGGGTAGGTAGCTGAGTTGATTTTGACATCTTTGCTCCTTATTGAGCTCACGACTCTTTATTGAATTTTAAGTGTTTAATTGTGCCTTCACACCTCAGTGAACTCATAGCTCTTTGCTAGATTTTGAGTGTTTAATAGTGCCTCCGCACCTCAGTGAGCTTATAGCTCTTTGCTAGATTTTGAGTGTTTAATAGTGCCTCTGTACCTCAGTGAGCTCATAGCTCATTGCTGGATTTGGAGTGTTTAATAGTGGCTTCGTACCTCAGCGAACTCATAGCTCATTGCTAGATTTCGAGTGTTTAATAGTGCCTCCATACCTTAGCAAGCTCATAGCTCTTTGCTGGATTTTGAGTGTTTAATAGTGCTTCCACACCTCAGCGAGCTTATAGCTCTTTGCTAGATTTTGAGTGTTTAATAGTGCCTCCGCACCTTCGCAAGCTTATAGCTCATTGTTGGATTTTGAGTGTTTAATAGTGCCTCCGCACCTCAACGAGCTCATAGCTCTTTGTTGGATTTTGAGTGTTTAATAGTGCCTCTACACCTCAGCGAGGTCATAGCTCTTTGCTAGATTTTGAGCGTTTAATAGTGCCTCCACACCTCAGTGAGCTCATAGCTCATTGTTGGATTTCGAATGTTTAATAGTGCCTTCGTACCTCAACGAGCTCATAGCTCATTGCTAGATTTTGAGTGTTTAATAGTGCCTCTGCACCTTAGTGAGCTCATAGCTCATAACTGGATTTTGAGTGTTTAATAATGCCTCTGCACCTTAGTGAGCTTATAGCCCTTTGCTAGATTTTAAGTGTTTAATAGTGCCTCCGCACCTCAGCGACTCATAGCTTATTGTTGGATTTATATGAAATAGCTTTTCTCTTCAGGAAACATTCTACCAGGCAATTAGACAAAATTTGGAATATTTTCATTTACTTCAATATGATATTATAGGATCAAAATATGGTTCTAATAGATGGTTTTGCTCTCAATCAGTGATTCACTGAGTCCATTGAGCTTGCTGCTCTGATGGCCTTACCACATAATCCTGTAACCTCTTCTAATGAGGTCTTCTATGGCATCTTTCAGTGCCTAGCATTCTGAAGTATTGTGCCCAATCTCATTGTGGTAGGCACAAAATTTATCTTTGTTGCTCCTGAATTTGCCAGGAGTCAAAAAGGGCTTAGGTTTCCCAAAATTTTCCCTATTTCGCTCTGCCACTAAAATCTTGTCTTGCGCATTAGACATAATGCTATAGCTTTCATAGTGGCTTTGATGCCGGGATCGTGTGCGTTTCACCCTTTTTGCAAGCTGGTCACTGGGACCTCTATTTTGATTCTCTTCATTCTTCTTTTTGCCCTGAGAAGCAGCAATTATTTCATCCTTACACTTGGGCTCCTCTGTACCAAAGATCTCTTCCCATCTTATCTCTTGGGCAGCTTGCTCATAGAATTGGTGAGATCCTGAGCTGGGGACTTGTAAAGGCTTTTGTACAACTTTCCATCCTTGTGGAGTCCTGCTGATATTACTGTTAGGATGCTCTCCTCTAAGGGATTTTCTACAGAGTTGGCTTCATGCTTGAACCTGACTATGTAATCCTTTAGCGACTCATTCTTATGCTGGAAGATCATTACGAGGTGGCAGGGAGGTGTGAGCTGCCTCTTCAATGCTCGGTACTAGTTGATGAATTTCTTTTGACACTCTTCCTAGCTATTGATGCTATGAATTGGGAGGTTTCTAAACCATGCTCGAGGTATGCCTCCCAATATAGCTGGGAAGATGTGACACTTGACCAGAGGGTCAGTTGTTTAAAGATCCATCTAGACATTGGACACATCTAGATGGTCGTATGGATCACTGTTTCCATCATATAGTGGGATCACAGGCATTTTAAGCTTCTGAGGAAGGGGTTGCATTTCAATCCCTATAGAGAATGACGAGCTTTCCTTGTGATGAGGTCAGTTGTTTTGAGATTGGGGACATTCCTCTAGCTGTTTCACTCTCTAGAGGACTTGCTTCATTATTGGATCCTAAGCTTCGAACTGGGGGCTAGAGTTTTCAGCCTATTGCAAGACCCCAGACCGTTGGTCGTGGTGGTTTTCACGAGTCTCTTTTTGAGCTTCTTCATGTAGTTGCTGGAGTTGCGCTACAATTTCTTCTTACCTTTACGTATCCTGGGTTGCACTTGTGCTAGTGCTTTAACAGTTTCAGTCAGCTCTCTTACTATGTTCTCGAGCACTAGCAACGGTTGATGAGGCATTTGCACTTCTTCAGTTTTAGGGGCAGTGGTAGGCTGAGGATGAGCTTTGGTAGTTGAAACGTCTATTGGGTGAGCAACTGGAGTGTTAGAGCTTCTGGTGATTCTTCCTCTTGCCATTGCACGAATTAGAAAAGTAGTTCTGAGAGTAGATGGGCCCTCCTTCTAGCACCAAAATGTTGATGAGGGAATTTGGTTCTAGGCTAAACTTCAGTCAATTGAATGGTTCTTGAACCCCAAGCTGCTTTCTGGTGAAGGAAGTATGAAATGAAGAAGACGATGAAGACAGTGAAGAGGAAGAAAAGCAATGGAATGTAGTATTTTTAACATGGTTTGGCTAAATCTGGGCGGCCCTAGACCATACATCCATGGTAGCTTTGTATTCATCTTTGAAGGATTTTACAGAGTGTTGGCTTAGCCTATTTTTGCCTCTCCCCTTACAATGATCTCCTACCTTCTATTTATAGAGGGAGAGAAGGTTACAAATGTAATTTTTCATGCTATAAAAGTATTACAGCAACATTAAACATACAAGACAGATGAAACTCCCGCAAATCACCTTTTGTAGGTTACTTTTTGTAGGGTGGGCCCCTCTTGTCTACTAGAATTGAGGCTTGATGTGAGCCTATTTGGAGCTCCTTCTCATTGAGCTTCTCGCCTAGGTAGTGCCTCTTCTTCATGAGTTTATGTCCTTGTGCTCACTACTATCTTTCGTTCAGCAAGGACAAGCCCACTTGTAGTGAGGTGAACTTGTGCAAGAGCAATTTGTCGAGCATGTGAGCTAAGACCTCGTTCTCTCATCCTCAATGAGATGGGCATCTTCTATTTTAGACTTAGCTTCTACTGCTCCTTCAATTTGCTTTGAGAGATCGATTTTTACCTATAACAATGCTTAAACTTACTAAATAACCTTTATCTCACACTTCTTTGATTTAGCTTGTGACTAATTGTGAGTTACTCATCATGGAGATTTTCCAAGCCCCAACCTCTCGATCGAGCTAGAGACCCACAATTAGAGCCTTGTACTCTATCAGATTATTGGTGGCATTGGAGTTGAATTTTAGGGAATACTCCAATGAAACTTTGTCTAGACCTTCCATAATGACTCCTACTGCACTACCCTTTTTATTTTAAAATCTATTTATGTATAATCCCCATATAGGATGCTTGCTCTACTCTTCTACTCAGGTTATCTCAACTATGAAATCTGTCAGGGCTTGCACTTTTGTTGCATTTATAGGCTTGAACACTATCCTGTACTTTGAGAGTTCCACATACCAAGTAACTAACTAACTAACTAACTAACTAGATTTGGTTTTTACAAGATTTGTCTTATATGCTAATTTGTTTAGACTACCACTTGATAAGATTGAAAATATGGTCTTAACCTCTTCAAGGTGAATAATAATGCAAACACTAATTTCTTGATCCTTTGATATTGGAGTTCTTCTTTGTGTAAGGTTTTATTAACAAAGTATACTAGCTTTTGTTCATTGCCCTTTTCCTTTATTAGTATTGCATTGACTGCTTCCTTTGATGTTGCTAAGTACAAAGGCTAACCCACTTGAGGTTTTGTGAAGATTAGTGGGCTTGCTAGGTATCTTTTGAGCTTGTCAAAGGCTCTTTGGCATTCATCTTTCCATATAAAATTAACATTGTAAAGCAATGTATAAAATGAAAGGTATTCATCTCTTAGCTTAGACATAAAGCAAGTTAAGGCTGCCAGCCCTTGATCTGTACTTGCACCTCCTAAACATTCATTGGGCTCATCATGTTGATAATGGCTTGACATTTCTCAGGGTTGGCCTCTATCCCCCATTTAGTAAACATGAAGCTAATAAATTTTCCCACTTTGACCCTAAAGGCATGTTTTGTTGGGTTAAGTCTCATCTTGTTCTTTTTCATGACTTTAAATTTCTCTTAAATTATCTCAGTGTTTTTGCATGTCTATTGATTTCACTAGCATATTGTCTATATAGAACTCCAAGTTTTGACCTATTTGCTTCATGAACACTTTGCTCATTATGTGTTGAGAGGTTGCTCCTATATTCTTAAGTCTGAACAATAGTGAACACTCTGATTAGTCATAAAAGCCATTTTCTTCACCATTTGGATGCATTTTTAATAAGTTATATGCTAAGAATGCATTCTTAAAACTTATCACTCCAAAACTAGAGGCATTATCTACAAATTGGTCAATTTTAGGCACTAGGTGGGAGTCTTTTGGGTATGCTTTGTTTAAATCTGTAAAACCAATACACACATGCCATCCTCTATCTGCTTATCAATTAGGACAACATTGGTGAACCAAGTTGTGTTAATTTCTCCCAAATAAAGTTGACATCTAACAATTTTTTTTACTTTATCTTTGATTACTCCTCGCTTTTTTATTTTAAAATTCCTTTTCTTCTGCTGTACAAGTCCTACATTTGGATTTATTGCCAATTTATGATAGATAATGGATGGATCTATTCTTGGCATGCCAGCTAGTTTCCATATGAACACTTCCACATTTTTTTGAGCAAATTCCTGAGTTTTTCCTTTTTTATTGGAGGTAAATCTACCCCCTTTTTTAACCATTTGATCATCATTCTACTTGAACAGCTTGACTTCAACTAACTCTGCCATTGGTTCTTGCCTATTATGGCTTGGATTACATACATCTAACATGGTTATTTCTACTAACTATCATTCTTCCTTAACTAGTTAGTTTATTATGACAAGCTTTGTCCTACTAGTACTTCCCTTTTCTTGCTTTGCTAGGTTTATCATGAAATATTTCAAGGTTGTCTTTTAGTTTGCTTTAATGCCCTACTTCTATAAGGGTTGGAAATTTCATCAGTAAATGTTGTGTAGACACTACCACCCCCAATTGGTTTAGGGATGTCTAACCTAGGATGGCATTATAAGCATTGCTATAAGCCGCCATAACTAAGAAATCAAAGGTCCACCTTAATCAATGATCAAAAGTGCCATGCCAAGAAAAAGTAGTGGCTATTATGGACTGAAGATGGTGCAAGTGGTGAGGTTGCATCTGAGGGGATATTTGGTGAGTTTGTGGGTGACTTTGGAAAGTTTGTTATGGTTGAGTTTAAGTTTAGGAATTGTCAACAAGCACATAATGTGGTGGGTTTTCCAGATTCATTGACAAAGAAGGAGTGGGAGGAATAAGGTCTTGGTCAATGGTGGAGGTTTTGCAACTACTCCAACTTGGATTGTAATTGGTAGACTTGCTCTGTGAGAGTATCTAACTCAAGCTCTACTTCCATGTGATAAGCTTCCTGCTAAAGTTGATGCAAATATCTAACTTTATCTAAAATGATTGGATGATTATGAGGAATAAGAGACATAGAGCTTGGATCCTCCTTCATTAGTGCCAATAGTCTTTCTTTTCTAAGGTATGTTAACTAGGCGAACAAAACTACTAACACCACACAAGTATAGGTGGCATGAAGGCCATAGATGTCACCAAATGAAGCTATGCAATTTGGTACCTTGGAGTGATTTCTCCAAAGTAATAGTATATGCATTACAATAGTCATCATTTGTGCCATAGTTAAAATCATGACATGAGATAAAAATTTTCATGGCTGTGCTATCTAGCCATGTGAATACTGGTCAGGTGGCCTTGTGGCATAAATGAGCATAGCAAGGAAATTGCCATAGAAAAAAAGGTCTTGTGCCATAAATGATTTTTTCCCCATAGGTTTATCCATATCTAATAGATTTCTTCGGCCATGAGTACAATTGTGACAAGAAAGGTATACCCATGGCTAGCAGCTTATCCAATCACAAAGAAAATTGTGACAAAAAAGAAAAAGTTCCATGGGAACTATTGTGGTTAGTTAAATGAACTATCACTCATCCTCCTGTGGCAAATGTTTGCTAGTCAGAACTTAAATCATGGCTAATAATCTTATGGTAGATAATGTTGTTGTCCTTATAACTTGTTTAGAATGACATATATACAAGTACAAACACAAGAAAAGATTGGAACTTAGTTTCTAAAAAGAATGGATATAATATTATAATAAGTTTTCAAGGAATCATCCTTTGTTGAGTAAATTCAATATACCAAATTGAAAAAAGAAATAAAATCTAAATCCACATGATGAATCTAAAATATCATCAAATAGAAGTTGGTCTATACATATAAAACTAATACATAAAATATTGACTCCATACTCTGCTCTGTATTCACAAGTTAAGTAGCAATCCTTCACCAATAAACATGAGAAAGTAAAACTCAATTTGGAAAATAAAATCCTAAACTTAATAGGAACCTAGTTTCTTTTATTTTTATTTTTGTGCTCACCTGAAGTCAAATGCAGTTATTACTTCTTGAGTTATCCCATAAATTTCTAGTATATTTGTCAATCTCTCCTTCCATATCTTATTATTAGTTGCAATATTGGCATCCTTTTCATTTGTAATCCTTTTTGCTTCTTTTTTAGCTTGTTATGCAATTTTTTAGCTTCTTCTACATCTTTTCTCACTTCTTTCATATCCTTTTGAGCTTCTTGCACTGTTTTATCAGCCATCTTCTTAATTTCCATAAACTCTTTAGCAAGATTGATACGAGAATGCTTGAGTCCAAAATAATTTGTAATGCTTTTACTCTGTTCATAAGCACACAAATATCCATGAGTATCCTTGCCAAGTACATCTTGAAAAATCTCTTTATTAGTCTTATCATTAAACCCTTCTTCTCTTTGCTTCTTTAATTTCTCAATCTCAAACTACATGAAAAATAACCAATTGGAAATAATAGTATTATGTGCATCACTTAGAAGGTAACTCAAAAACAATATACTTGCTACTACGCTTATGTTGCTAGCAAATGTGTTAACATCTACATGTTTCTTTGATTTTGTCTATGAGATTCAAGTAATAAATCAACTCATGAACAATCACTTCTAGTTCTCTTTTCTTGCAATGCAACTATAATTATCAATAATAACAATATATTATGATAAATGAAAATTTTTTTGTTGAGATCTAATATTTAAATTCACTTACAAATGCTTGCTTAAGACATGCATAACTTTGAGTGCCATTATAGTGTGGCATCTTCTAGTAAGACATGCTCTGTTTAGCTTTCCTATTCTTTGCCTATTAAAAAATGATACTCATATTAGAAACATCCTAATTACTTGTTGAACCATCCCAATTACATGTGTCATAAGAGGATTCAATGGTTCACTTAAGTTTGGATATTTTACATTTGGTATTGTTCCATCCATAAATTTTCATTGGAATTTTCATTCACCTTTTATTAGTTTCACAAAAATTAGAAAAATATGTGTGAAAGTATTCATTTTAGTTACTATCATCTCAGTTGCAAAGAAGCCAAACAAAAGGGGATAAAAAAATCATATATGAGAATTAGAGAGGAAGAAATAATCAACAAAAACAGCAAGCCATAAGACAAGTAAGCATATTACATTTCAAGTCTATTAATATTTTTACCTAAACTTTTGGATCACTCCAATACTTGACCAAGTATCTCAAATCTGCCTTACACATAGTTGGAGGCTTATTGTTTAAATGTGCCTTTTTTGTTTTAAACTTCAAATCATGGAAATATTTCTTCTTCAACTTATGTTTACTATCCCTAAATATAGCCCTTGCATGTTTAAGGAAAATTTCTTTCCTTAGGTTTAGGTTATTAAATGAGCGTTTCTCCTAAAATTTCACAAAAAAAATGTAACAATGCAAAATACTAAACTTATTGGAAAGAAAGGATAACAAAGTAAATTATGTCAAATAAGCAAAAGGGGAAATTTTCTTACCAGGACACAACTCTACAATTGTTCTAGTGCTTCAAGTTTGATTTCTTTCCAACCCTTGACTTGTATAGGTAAAGCTGCATGATTTCTAACTTGTTCCACCTAGAAGAAGGAAAATATTGATGCATTATTACTAATAGGATTACCATTGCCATCAAACTCAACTTCTATCTTTTGTCTAGCAGGCAATGCTGTTAGCTTTCTATAATATACAAGCCCTTTGGTTCTCTTTAAGATACCTAAATGACATATTTTAATTTAAAATTAATTATAATTAACAAAGATATAATTAAAGGAAAAGAAAAGCATAACATGAATCATAAAGACATGAGTGGCAACACTTGATTTTGATAGAATATACAACACTTGGTGGTGTTAGCCAAGAACATAGAAATCCTTTATAAAATGTTACTATCCACTAAAAATAAGACCAACAATGGGAATTTAAGCATGACTCTTTTAGTCAAGAAGCTAAAATCCTATATAAAGAACAAAAAGAAAGAAAGAAATTATATTGGGAATACTAGGTTCCTCTTCCATATGAGTAAGCACTCTATTTCCAAGTAATTCATCATCATCTTCATTAGGAGATACATCTTCCAATATAACATACATCCTAACTTGACTATTCTCCTCATAATGGGTCTTCAAATTATCACTAGTTTCATTAACTATTTCATGTTCTTAACCAAATAGGGAAAAAGGGGAAAATGAGATGAATTAAACATCAATAGATATGATGTAAAATTCAGCATTAGGTTCATCAAAAAGGGAAAACTCAATATGATTAGTACTTGGATTCATTCCAAGATTTTTACGATCATTAGTTCCTAATTTTGATATGTTAGCATCATCTAAGGAGAAAAATAATCATGTTTTAACTGGTAAAAGTTAAGCACAATATAAATAATTTTTATTTACCTTGATCAAATCTAACATGTTTGTCCTCGTTGAATGCTCTTGGTGACTCTCTAACCCTAGCATGTATAGATCAAGTACGGTGAAGAAATCAATCAGATATTAATTGGACTATAAAAAATAATGAAATTGTATATTATTTCTACTTTTATCAAGTTCAATATATTTGTGGTTCTCATTCATTTGGGGTTGAATGCTCATGGCTACAAAATTAAATAAGGGGTTAGCTTTTGCTTATGTGAATTTAGATCATAGAAGATAAAGAATAGAAAGATAAATAAATATACCTTGCATTTGGCCTTTCTTTTCTTTTCCAATTTCCACCAAACTTGTCAAAGAATTAGCAATGCATTGTAAGTCCATGGATTACAATCTTTCCTTGTTATATCAAACCCTTTTAATCCACTATTGTTCATACTCATTTAGTTAGATAGTTTGGTGCCTTCCATGTGCTTTTTGTCCAACTCTTGATGTTTTTCAATAGTTCAACATTGAGATATGAACAAAATCACAATATATATGGAAAAACACATGAGAAAAACAATATAGGATGGTGAGGGCCAATCATTGTTTACTTATAAATGGTATTTGACAAAGCATTTATATGTGCAAAGCAATGCTAAAAAAATATCTAGAAACATTAACAAATTTTCTAAAATGTCACTAAAATAAGCAATATACCCTACCTACATCAATAAATTTAAAAAAGATACAATGAGATCATACAAGATCATTTGGATCATTACCATTAGCATTCTTGTGGTCATCATCGGCATTATTATCAACATGATCACTTTCTTCTTCACTTTCATGCCTATCAAAATCCTTTGGTTGATTCAGATCATCTACATCTATCATTACATCATCAAATATCATCTCTTATATCATCCAATGGATCTTGAATCTCATTAGCATCTACAACAAATAAGAGCTCATTGTGTGAGGACATTGAATGACTTTGTTGTAACGCAACACCATCTTCTTGGGGTTTTTCATTTTTTGGAATGCTATAGAGATGTCATGGTTGGGTCCTAATAGTAATAAGCTAATTTGGATTGGATCTTTCTCTCACATAGAATACTTGTTGAGCTTAAGTCATTAGAATAAAGGGCTCTTTAGTATGCAACTTGGATATACTATTAACACTAATAAAATCATATTTGTTAATCTATACACCTTTACCAAGGTTATGAACATCCTACTAATTACAATGAAACAAGATCCCACATTTTCCTTTCAAATACTATAACGAAATTATGTCAACAAGGATCCTAAAGTAATCAACATCGCTAGACTCAACAATTCCTTTGACCATAACTCCATTGTTTTGATTTTTCCTTTTCCTTTCAAGATCCTTTGTATGAAATCTAAAACCATTAGCTACATATCCCTTGAAAGCTTGAACACCTTTGAAAATCAATGTCCTTAATCATTTGTAGCATGATCATCACCTTATTTCGATAAATTTGTGACCTTGTTAGGATAAAATGATTTTGCAATTTTAGGATATTTATGTTAATGAAAAGAATGAAGAAACTAATGATATTATTGACAAACTTGATCACGAAATCATTCTGAAAAATCTTTATCACATGTGCTTTGCTTATATTCATTTCCATCATAAATACATCAATACTTAAAAAGATTACAAATCAAAATGAAAAATGCCATATATTATGTAAGGTTCAAGTTTGTCACAATTTCTCAACACGTTGTCTTGATCTTGCATCCACTTTTCATCTATAAGATATCTGATTTGACCTTCCTCAAAGGACTACAACAAGGAGCAAATATTGATAGAACTTCATAGTCATCATTTTCCCCATCTGCATTCCTCTCTGGTTGGTCAAATTTTGCCTTAATGTCATGCAAGTATTTTGAATAAAACAACATACATTCCTCAACAATATATGTTTTTGCAATAGAACCTTCCAATTTACTTTTGTTTTGCATATAACACTTAAATTTACATAAAAGAAGTTAAGATTGGCATAAAATTTTATCAATAAGATATATTAATAAAGTAAAATAATTAATAAAATAATATAAATAAAAAGAATACCTTTTGATCAAATACATCCATTGATATTGGATCGGTCCACTAATTTTTGTCTCTTTAGTAAGGTGAACAAACAAGTGCACCATATTATCAAAAAAGATGGAAGGAAAACTTTTTCCATTTCACACAAGGTGATAGTAATTTAAAGCCCAAGATTATCTAAGTCTTCCAATTTTAATGGTTTAGAACACAAGTCTTTAAAAAATAGACTTAGTTTAGCCATCACATTATAGACTCTGGGATGTGACACACCATGAATTGCAAGTGGCAATAATTGCTCCATAAGCATATGACAATCATGTGTTTTAAGTCCCCATATCTTATGCTTCTCAAAGTTTATGCATTTTGGAAAGTTTGATGAATAACCATCTAGAACCCTTATCTTCTCTAAAAACTTGCAAGCCCTTTCTTTTTGAGTCTTGGACAATGTGTAAAGTGCTAATGCAATATGCCATTTTTCATATACTAATTTGAGAGTAAGGGACCTCATAATGTTTACACATTTTAAATTGTGTCTAGCCTTGATGCTATCCTTTGTTTTCCCATCAATGTCTAACAAAGTGCCAAGAATATTATCATATACATTTTTTTTCAATGTGCATGACATGAAGGTTATGGTGAAATAAGAGGCTACTATAATATGATAGTTCAAAAAAATATTTTTCTTTTTCCAATTATTTGCTTTCTTTGGTAATGCTATAGTTTTTTCAAAATTTATGCCTTCTAGGTCATTCACTTAAGCTAAAAATTCAACACTAGATAATTGCTTATAAGCACCCCTTCTTTCAACTTTTCCATTGAAAGACTTAGAATCTTGCCATTTATGATCAATAAGCAAGAAACAACGATGGTCCATATAATTAGGTAAAAAGGTTGAGCTGGTTTCATTGCAGTAGCAAGGACATGCCTTGTTGCCCTTGGTAGACCATCCAAATAGAGTAACATATGCTGAAAAATCATTAATAGTTCGTATAATATCAACACATATTTGGAAATATTCTTTTGAGGAGGCATCAAAAGCCTTAACCCTAAATTCCCATATTTGCTTAAACTCTTTAATTAAAGGTCATAAGTACACATCAAAATTATTGCCCAGTGCCCTTTTCCTAAGAATCAACACAACATAGTATAAGGTTGCTTCATGCATATCCATGGTGGGAGGTTTTATACAAAAAGTATTACTGGCCATATACTATAGTCACTTTGAAGGCCACTAAAAGGATTAAACCCATCACCAGTTAAGCCTAACATAAGATTTTGAAAACTTGAAGCAAATGATGGATGTAACTTATCAAAAGATTTCCAAGCCTCAGAGTCACTTGGATGTTTAAGAATTCCATCATCTACTTGTTTATCAAATGCCATCTCATGTCACTTGTTGTTTTTGATGACATAAACAACATCTGCAATCTAGGTGTTATAGGAAAATACTATAGCACCTTTAGATAAACTTTTTTACATATTTGATGACATGCTCTACACTCTTCCAGGTTAACATTCTCGTTCTAGAATAGCATACAATCATTCTCACATGCTTCTATTTTCTTATAATCAAAACCTAAGTCTTTAATCATTTTTCATGCTCTATAGTATGTTGATGGCATAGCTACACCCTTAGGTAAAATATTTTTGAACATCTTAAGCATATTATTGAAAGCTTTGTTCATCATCCCATTAATACACTTGATTTGGAACAATTTTAAAATAAATGACAACTTTGAGAATTCATCTCACCTACGATATAGACTCTCTTAAGCATCTTACATCAAATTGTCAACAATTTTTGCCTCCTCACTATGCTTAGCATGTTCATCTAATCCCTCATCCACAAGGTCATTTGAGTTGTTAAGCTCACGAGCTTCATATATCATGCCAAATATATCATCATGACTATCCTCCCCCAAATCATTTTTAACTCATTTTTGTACAAGTTTGTCAAGATAAATCCAATGATCATATCCTTTTACAATCCTATGTAATAAAAGATCATCATCTATCTCTTTTCTAGTTTTATGCCTTCTATTGTTGCATTGCTTACAAGGGCAAGGGACTTTATTCTCATTTTCCTTTACATCATTACTTGTAGGCAAGTTAACAAGAATGAAATCAAGTAACTCCTTCACTCCATTTCTATGTAAATCGCTTATTTTATCATTGCATTCCATCCATTCTAACCTCTTTTTTTGTAACATCCGAACTATCCATATTTTCTAGACCATATAACTATAAAACTTACTAGGTTAGCTGTTGCTCAATAAAACTAACCACAGACTTAGCATAATATGAATCAAAATCCAAACCTTGTTCTATAATTAAGAGAATTTGGATCCTCCCATGTTTGTATATTGATTATGCTATTTTTATGTGAGAGACAGTATGACTAAGAATGCTATCCCAAGTGTACAAAAACTATTTTTGTCTCTTTACTAAACACATTTTTCATTAAATTTTCTACTTAGGTTTTAGGTCTAAAACCTAATCCATACTATAACTAACCTAATTGAAAGTACTTTCTCTAAAAATAAAAACAAATTGCATAATTCACTTTTAGTTATTGGTAGTGCTTTAAGAATTTAGCACTAAAAATTCAGTGCTTATTTATTTTAATGTTATCAAACACAATAGAAGTCTAGTTAGTGAGGCCTTATAAGAAAGGGAAAAGAGTACAAATGGTAAGGAATTACTTAATTGATGAGTAATTCTTTTGTCCATGTTGTTTAAAATATGTAAAAGGAAAGGATGAATGTAAAGCTAGTGGAAGCAACCTATTATGAAGCACAAGAATAGATCAATTTGTAACAATCCAATTTTAGTTAAACAAAGTTTTTCTCTAATCATCAATGTAGTCTAAATCATAAAACTTCATTTAAATGGTTATGCAATAATTATTGTTTATCATCACTTAAAAATTTTCTAAGTACCATTGCTTCAAGTAAAGACAAAAGAAAAAGGCTTCGTTTCTATAAATGCCTAGTTGCAACCTATCCGAGCATAGGCAATTTTTAAGTTTATTAACCTAAATTTGATATCTTTCCATTATAAGAGTTGCATTAAGCTAACTGCATTTCAAGATACACGAATTTTGAATAGACAGGTTTTATATTCAGCTTCAAGTTAATCTCATGAGAAAACGAGAAAGATAAGAGATGGATGGTGGATGCAAAAGTAACCAAAGATGCAAAATATGAGTTAGGTTTCATGTGTAAATAAAGCAAGGGTTCATCTTATTAGGCTTCTAGTTCTCATTTTTTTATTTATTTTTGAGAAAAGGCATTATGTTTATTTAGAAAAACAAGATTTGCTTTAGACTTGTATCATGGAGAAAGTTAAACCATCACATTTCTATAAAAGCAATTTGCTATGGTTTATTAAAATTTATGCATAGCTTCAAGTGATTTAAGATTATATACTAGTAATCATATTCTAGATAGGTTTCCTCTTAGATATGAATATCTTGCTGGTATGGCTAGATAGATATGTCTTAATGAAATTGTACTAGAACAAGAGAATAATACAAAGGGATTAGAAGGAATAGTTGCAACATTGATTAAAAACTATAGTCAACATAATAATTTTTAATCCTTTCAAGTCTGATGTTTGGGAGTAGTTAATGCTTTTATACTTTATACTTTAAACAAAGATTTTAAATCAAACTCAATGAGATTGGGACCTTTGTGACTATTTTTTTATTATAGATATATTTTTTTTGAAAACTAGATAGATATTATGAATTTTTTATGCCAAGATTTCATAAAATTTTCAATTGTGAGCACATATTTAATCATTTATTTAGTTTTAGAGGGACTTCCACACTTGTGTGTAGCTAAATAAAACCAAGTGAATGCCAATAAATGAGAGTGTGAGTGTCTATTCCTATCAAATATATCAAGCTTAGAATTTAGCCTTCAACCTACCTATATTTAAACTTCACCTAATTATTTTTTACTAATATAGGCAAGAGCTAGTTCAAATCTTGAACAAGTTAGTATCAGATGTTTTGGGACAATGAGTGATGTTGCCACAAGTTGTCACAACATGTGATTTTAGTACATATTCTTGATGGAAAGGGTTCACTCTCCTTTAGGGCATTGAGAAAGTTGTTTAAGGTTTTTACATTGTATTAATATCAAGGTTTGTGATAGGCATTAGAAAACACAATAAATTAAGAAAACAATAGTAAATAAGCCAAAAAAAGACTTCAGTGCTCCAGTTTTTTGACAGGCATTAGAAATTGAACATAGTCGTAAATATATAGAAATAAATACAAAATATTAGACACATAGGAGTCCACATTGAAAAATATTATAGTTTACTTTCCTTAAGAAAAATTTATAGAAGCTATATATAGAAAACAAATCCACACAAATAACTAAACTACAAGCAAGTTACCATCTTTGTACTAAAAGTTTTCATAGAATGTGTTTTATCTTGAGGCCGAGTAGCTATTGTTAGCAAAATCTACAAATAAATAAAGATAAAAATGGTAAGTATCAGCTAGCCTAAAAAAAGGTAGGGAGGGAGAAGGGAATCTCTTATTCTCTAATAAAGAGAGTTGATGCCATTTATAAATTTTCTATTTTTTATGTTTTTATTTATTTATTTATTTTGGGCGGAGCAAATTCCAAAAGAAATATTTTTGATTTAACAAGAAAGAAGAATTGGAGAGAAGAAACAATATTATCAAATCTTAACATAAGAATTCCTATGTAATAAAATGGATAGATGAAAAATGAAAATAGGTTGTCAAAAAACACAGGAAAAGGGAGAGAGCAAGGCTAAAAAAAACCATACCTAGATTCAATGGAAGTGGCAAGGATGCTTATTTTATGGAAATATTTAGGTCCTTGTCTATTTATCCAACATTTGAAGACTACCAACCCTATCCTTTGATGTAGTTCTTTTGCCTATTAATAAGCAATTCTTTTGGCTTTGCTATTCCTACTTAAGTACAAGGAAATTTAGTTACTTAAGTACTACTCAATAATAAAATCAAGGTGAGTGGAAAAATAAAATGAACCTTCAGATTAGGTGAAGCAGTGGAAAGCTTCGGCAGTGACAACACAAAGATTGACACAGGCGTTTTTCTTTGTATTGTAAACACAATTCTTTAATAATAGGAAACTCATATTCAAATTGCACATAATCAATTAAAGAAATAGAAAGAAAAACCAATGTATCATTTAAGAAAAGAAAATTAAGAGGAAAAAGAACCTAAGCCTGAATGAGAACTCCACCTTCTGATTGAAAGAACTACATTTTTTCCCAACTCCTTTGTTAATGTTTCAAACTTCTCCAACTGATGATATTGGAGATTTTTTTTTTGCCACAATCAATAGTTGAATGCTTCTAACCACTTCTATAATTCTTGACTACAACAAAAGAGTTGGCACACTCTTATTTTTTAGTGCCTTGCGATGTATTTTTTTGTGTCCTTAGTTTTTTTTGAAGATATTAATTTTTCTTTTATTATTGCTTTTATAGATTAGCCAACAATAATTGTTATAAATAAATGAAAGATCTATTCATAAAATGTTGAATGAATAATGAAACTAAAAAATGATGGGAATGTAATTTATATAAGATGTAGAATTAAAATATAGAGTATAAATTATATAGTTTTCTTCTATAAATTATATTCGTTGATAAAAGTTTGGAGTAAATTAAAAAAAGAATTAAATACAAAAAATAATTATTATTAAAAGAAATTTTTTTTGTTTATTATTCTTTTAAAATTTTGATTTAATATGTCCATTTGCAAGTTAATTAATAGTCTCTTAATTTCTATTATAAAATTTTTTAATTTTTTTTACATCTTAAAAAAAAAAAAGAGTGGATGAAAAAAAAATGTAATGGAGTAGATAAAAGAAAGAGAAATGATATATAAGCTATAAAGCAATAAGAGTAAAAAAGAAAAAAAGAAGTAGGAGTAGTAAAAAAAATGTTCAGTGGAAAAAAGGGAAAAGAGGAGTAAGAGGTCAGATAGGAAAATAAAAAAGAAGAAAGTAACACATGGAAGGAGAAATACATCCTTTATGAGAGATATTAGATAATATAGTTATTAAATAATATTAATAAGCACTAATTTTATTAACAAATAAATTAAAAAAAAGACCACAACTGATCAAGCACAATTTTTTTTACTAATAATTTCAGAAGGTTGCCTTAGCATTTCGTAAAACTTCAATAAAAATAAATAAAAAATAAAAAAAATTGGATCTTAAGAGGGAAAGAGGTACGAGCTTATTATAACAGTTATAAAAAAAAAAAAAAAACAATGACAGGTGGTTAGTTGAGGGAAAAAAGAAGAAATGACAGTTTGCCACATGTATTGGAATGATATAAACTCTTATAGGCAGTATAGATTTATCTCTTTAAATTTTCTATAATCCCTTCAAATCTTAGTAGGAAAACTCTCAATTTGGTGTTTTTTTTTATATATGTTTATTTGTCATGGTTTAAATATTGGCACAAGTAATTTTTTTTCTATGACTTTATTCGTAGATTTGATTTGTGGTACAAGTTATACTTAATTTGTCACGGAAAAAAATTTTCAACTTAAATTATGACATAATTGATACTTCATCACAAGTAAATTTTTTTCGTGACTTACTTTGTAGCACAAGTAATTTTTCATCACGGATAAAATTTTAATGTGGTATAAACTTTTTAATTTATTTATATATTTTTAAAAAAAATTTATTCCACAATTTTTAAATTTCTATGGAATAATTCATGATCCAAGGGATCATTGTTGTAGTGATAATATATGTCTTAACTTGGGGTTGAAGGCTATTCTTTATTGTGGGGTATAGGCCCCTGATTGGCTTGATCATTACAAAAAAAATATGTATTTAGTGGCAGTTTTTTTTTATGTATTTAGTAAAGGTTTTAACCATCGCTAACACCCTTCGCAGCAATTTTGGGAACTGTTGCAGATTCATAGGTCGAGAAGAATTAGTGGTGGTTATTTTTGCACTTAGTGGTACTTTTTGAAACTATCAGAAATGCTGTACATAACGACAATTTTATCTGAATTTAGCGGCGATTTTCTAGAAAAATAATTTCTTTTGGCTTTTTGCGGCGATTTTGTTTGCATTTAGTAGCAGTTTTGTAAAATATGTTATTAAAAAAATTTACTTTTTTGCAATGGTTTCCTCTGCATGTAATGGCGATTTTCTTTGCATTTAGCAGTGGTTTTGTAATTTTTTTTTAAAACTTATTTTTGGCTGCGATTTTCTTTTGCTGGTTGTTTTGCAAATTTTTTTTAAAAAAATTATTTTTGGAGGTAGTTTTTCGTTGCATTTAACGATGATTTTAGCAATTTTTTTTTAAAAAAATTATTTTTGGTGGAAATTTTTTAAAAAATATTTTTGGCAACGGTTTTTGATGCGTTTAGCAGTGATTTTTTAAAATTTTTTGAAAAAAATATTTTGGCACTATTTTTTTTGGTTATAGTAGCGATTTTCTGAAAAAAAATTTCTAAAAGACCATCGCTAAATGTGGTGTTTTAGAATTTTTATTTTTTTTGTTTCTCTGTCTTAATTTTTCCTTTTTTTATTACCCTGCTACAAGAATATTTTATAACAAATACATACATTTTAAACAAATGAAATTGAATATGAATTTTGTATTAATAATAAATATTCAAACATTTATTTGTCAAACGTTAGAATTCAACAATCCTATACATAATTTAACAATCGAAGGGTCTAAATGAAGGTTGTGTGTCATGACTATCATAGGAAGAGGGCCTTGCATCTGTGATATATCCACTCCCTGCATCTGGTGGCTATAAAATAATATTAGAGTGAGTTATTGTACTAATCTTGAAAATCATTCATATATAACTAATGTATGGAAAAATCATATTAGTTTTGTAAGAATTTCTACTCTTCATTGTTGT
>JANHAO010004769.1:0-23666 GCA_026873985.1 Saraca asoca | reverse complement strand
AACTGACGAAGAAGCTCCTAATGATTTTGTGCTTGAAAGTGATTGACCATTTAGTAGGTTTCTTAGTCTTATTTGTATGTTATATCTCTATACTTTTATTTACTATTTAATGGCTTACTTACACTTGTTATGATATCATGTTCATAGATGTCTAGCCGAGACACACATGGTCATGGCAGTGGGGGCCGATCCAGAGGGAGGCATATTATGTCAGAGACCCAGGTGTCAGAGTCTCAACAGGCTGTGTAGTAGGTCATCTCTCTTTCATGAGTGAGTTGACTGCACTTAAGCAGCAATTCAGTTCCATCATTGGCCAACATACTTCCATACCCCCGCATTTCTCTCCGACTCGCTCGATTCTAGCCTCTACCATTGATGAGGATGAGGAGCAGTTGACAAATGATACTTACGACGCTTTAGGGGATGAGTGATTTAGATTTTTTACATTATTACATTTAGGATTTTCTCTCACATTAGATATTACTTGTTGTTATCATTGACATTGTTACATTTAGATTTTTTATATTATTTATTATATGGATTTTCTCTTATTGGATATTACTTGTTGTTTATTGTGATATTTTTTGTTCCTTGTACTATTTTGTTGAATTGGCTAGTATATAAAATAAAAAAGTGATTTGAAATTTTTTTTATTTTCAACGGAACTTCTAATGGACACTGACCCCTTGGAACATTTTTTAAACTATTAAAAAATTAAAAAAGATAAAATAATTTCATATTCCAATGGATATTTTAATTGACAGAATCCGTGGGAATATCATTCCAACAGACAAACCTGTTGGAATATTCCTTGGAGTGGATAAAAACAAAAAAAATTATGATTCCAACAGATTTTCCAATGAACATTTCCGTTGGAATAACTCGTTGGACGAAAATTATAAACAAAAATTCCAGCAGACATTTCTGTTGGAATTTCTGTTGGAGTGGGAAATCTATTGGAATCATCCATTGGAATTGGCCATTCCAATGAGTGGTTTTCCAATAGATAAAATCCGTTAGAATTTCAATTGGAATGACCAATTCCAACGGAATTTTACGAAATTCCAATGGATTTTGTCTATTGGAATTTCCTGAAATTCTTGTAGTGATACCACCCATCTTGATATAGCTTTTCTAGACCCTTACAAAATTCAAAATTCTTAAAATTAGAAAAAGGACTAACTGAAGGGTGTATGCATTGAATCCCTGCATAATGAATACAAAAAGATAATATCAATATATATACTCTTCCATTTATATGACAATTGATCTTGCTGATGGAAACAACTCCACAAAATTCTGTCTGTGGTTACAATAGGAACTCTAGTGTTGGAACTAAAAATACAAGACTGGAGAAAACTTCTCAATCCAATCAACAGAGTTAATTCAACACTGTTAGTAGAAAAATTGTAGTACATACCACCAAAAATTCAAACACCATTCCTAATAAAAATGCATCTGCACTGAAAAAACTTCCCTCCATGATATGTACTTAATAGCTTGAAATATCAAACTTTCAAGCATGATTTGGCATGGCCTTTGTAACATAAGTTCTTTCATAATTGACCTAACACTTGGAGTTTTATTATGAATGTAATCTTTTCTCTACTGTTTTACTAAGCATAAAACTTCAAGAGGATGAGGCTTAGCATCATTAAATATAACTTGATTCCTAAAATAACCAAATACTATATAGACTAACAACAATTGTTGCAGTTAAATCCTTAACAACATAAGGGTCATTTAGTCTTGCTTTAAGACAATGTTTAATCCATTACTTTGAGGAATAATAAGTTCAATTCTCATGCATAAATCAGAACCAAACCAAATGGCTCTAGCAAATTGACATTGCAAAAATGAATAATACACAAATTTTTTAGCAACATCACAAAAAGGACATCTTAAAGGAACCTCCATATTTCTTGCCTTGAGAACATATCTAACAAGAAGACTATCATGACAAAGTTTCCATAAAAATACTATAACATGTTGTGGTAAAGAAAGTTTCTAGAGAGTATACTAGGGAAAAGAACCATACTATAAAATGATGTTAGAGCTTTGTGTTATCATCTGGTAGGCCATCTTAACAAAATATGTGCCTAAAGTCGATCCTATCCAAACTAACCAGTCAATGCCCCTAAAATAAGATGTTGGGGTTTTGAGAATTGAAACATAGGTGTCATAATCATAAGTTGCAGTTAATTTGCTCTAATTTCATTTCATTGCCATCCCTAACATCAAGTCTGTAAATGTATCTAAGAATTATGGAATTGGGCCAACAGTTTTCCACCAAAATTTTGATGTCAAAGAGATTTTATTGCCTAAACCAATTCACTATCATAATTTGTCAGACATAATATTGAAGCATGTTTTTGGATATCCTCCCATCTTTTTGGATATTCTCCTATCTCCAGCAAGTATTAGATGAGCATTCATAATTTTTTTTCCAAATAGCCTTTGCCATACTTTTGAATAATGAACTTGCTTAGAAAAGCATGCAGATTAGAAAGCATTCTCCATATCTACTTAGCTAATATAGCTTGGTTAAAGCAATCTAATTTCATGAAGCCTAAACCTCCATCTAATGTTGGACATGTCAATTTATTCCATGCTAGAAGATGCACTCTCCTTTAAGTAACATCCTAACCCCACCAAAAATTCTTATATATGCTTCCATTTGATGAATATGTTATTATGAAAAAATCATTGTAACCATGTGATACAAGGGTATACTTTAAAGTACTAATTTATACAATGTAAGTCTTCTAGCCTGAGAAAGTAATCGAGCTTTCCAACCTTGATTATGTAACTTCTCCACAACTTTCTTTCCAATCATATCTTTGTCCTTTGCCCCATCAATGTAAAAACCTAAATATCTTCCAAATTTTGTAACCAATTTAAAACCATGAATGACAATAAACATTTTCCTCATAGTCCTAGGAGTATTAGGTTAAACCAAATTTCAATCTTGGTTGTATTAACTCTTAGACCAGACATTGAGCCAAAATCCTTCAAATTTTGAGAGACATGATTGCATGAATCAAAAGTTATTTTGAAAAATTAAAGTAATTCATTAGCATACAGGAGATGTGAGATGGGAGGGACATGTTTGCTAGCTTTTACTCCTTGTATATGATTTTGCTAATGAAAGATAGAACATTTAGACATAATATAAAGAGGTAAGGAGAAAAAGGATCTCCCTATCCCCCCTCTTGGTATAATATTCTAGGAGGGAACCCCATTGACTATAATATTATAAGTAACCATTGGTACACATTGCATTAACACCTAAATCCATTGTTGTGGGAATCCCATATAGTGCAAAACCTGATGAAAGAAATCCTAGTGAAGGTAATCATATGCTTTAAAAAAATCAATCTTAACTGTAGTCCAAAACTTAGTTTTGCTTTTACACTTTCTCATAAAATGTAGTTGTTCAAAAGCCAACAAAATATTATTAGACATTAATGTCCCTTTGATAAAAGCATTTTGATATGGAGAAATGATATCATTCATAAACTTCTACAACTTGAGAACCAAAATCTTTGAAATAAACTTACAAGTAGTGTTACAATGACTAATAGGTCGGTAATCATAATAAAACTCTTGAACCACGCCTTTGGGAATCAAATATATTAAAGTCTGATTGAAAGTTTAAGTAAAAAAAAATCCCCCTATGAACAAAAGATAAAGCTATATTCTTCACATCCTTTCCAATGAGGGACCAACATTGCTGAAAAAACTTACATTAAATCCATCAAGACTTGATGCCTTGTCAAGTTTCATTTTGAAAATAGCTTCTTCAAATTCCAATTCAGTGAATGGTTTATTTAAGATCTTGAGATGATTAGCATTAAGTTTAGGAACATCAAATACTTGAAGATTGGAGACCAATCTTGGATTTTGTTGTTGTTATAGGTAAAAATCAACTTTGAGAAACAAGTCGACGAGGACCCAGTAGAAGCCAAGTAACCCAGCTTATCGAAGACACCCATCAGGCGCTACCTCGCTTATCGCTAAATAGTGCTGTAGCGAGATCACGAGAAGCCCAACTCGACAAGTGATCGACCATCCTACTCAAACTCGCCTCACCAAAAAGCAGCCTCGAGCTCGCTAAGTGAACGAAGATAGCGACCCCAAGTCGAGAATCTCCGCTTTAAGGGATAGGCACCTCACCCAACCAAGAACTCAGCAAGGCTAAGTGTTAGACAGACTTATGTCAGCTTACAGCTGACAAGAGGGGCCCATCCCACAAAAAGTAGCCTGCAATAGTTGGATTGTAGGAAATTGCATTGTCTTGTACATTTATTATCTGATATAAAAGATTTACTGCATATTAAGTTACACTTGTATCCTCCTCTCCTTTATAAATAATAGGAAGGAGCTCTTAGTAGAGGGATCAGACTTCTGAATGAGACTTTTATATGTAGAAACTCTGTAAAAACTTTCCCACATTAATAAAAATTTTGTCATGGACATAGGGTCTAGTATCACCCAGATTTAGCCAAACTATGTTAAAAACATTGCCTGCTATTTCCTACATTCCCCCTTCCTCTCCACCGTCTTCCTCTGTTCCTTCTCTCATGCGATTCGCCTAGAAACAGTTTGGGGTTCAAGAATCATTCCTCATCAATCAAAGTTTGGATCAAAACCAAATTCCGCCGTCAATATTTTGGCATTAGAAGGAGGGCCACCAGGAGTTCCAGCACTCCGACTGTTCAGCCGGCAGCCTCTTAGCCACCACTTGAAAACATTGTAAAGAGTTGGCTAAAATTGTTAGAGTATTAGGACAAGTGCAAGCACAAGATGCACAAAAGTAGGAAGCAATTGTGGCGTAGCTCCAGCAGTTGCTTGAAGAGACTTAGAAAGAGTTTTGTGAGAACTACCATAACCAGCAATCTAGGGGCTCACAGCAAGCTAAAAGTTCTAGCCCCCAGCCTGAAGTTCAAGATCTAATGATGAAACAAATCCTCGAAAGGCTAAAAGAGCTAGAGGAACACCCTTAATCTTGAGATAACCAACCTTGCTGTGAGGGAAGCTCACAATTTTCTGTAGAGATCAAAATTTAACCTCTCCCACAGAAACTCAAAGTGCCCACGATCCCGCTATATGATGAAAGCAGCAACCCAAACGACCACTTGGATGTGTTCAACGTCTAAATAGATCTTTAAACAATTGAACCCTTGGTCAAATGCCATCTCTTCCCAGCCACATTGGGAGGTATACCCCAAGCATAGTTCAAAAGCCTCCCACCTCGCAGTGTCAACAGCTGGGAAGAGTGTCAAAAGAAATTTGCTGATCAGCATCGGGTATTAAAAAAATAACTCGCACCCCCTGTCACCTTGCCATGATTTTTCAGCGAAGAAATGAGTCACTAAAGGACTACATAACCAAATTCAGGCAAGATGCCAACTCGATAGAAAACCCTTCTGAGGAAAATTTCTTGACAGCAATTCCTGCAGGACTTCGCAAGGATAGAAAGCTGTATAAGAATTTTCACAAATCCCTGGTACAAGACCTCGCTAAATTTTACGAGCGAGCTACCAAACAAATAAGGTGGCAAGAAACCTTCAGTGCTAAAGAGACCAAGTGTAAAAGTGAAATAATCGGAGCTCCCCAGAGCCAAAAGAAGAGTGAAGAAAATCTTGATAGCAATCCTAATGGTCAACCCACAAAGAGGAGAAGAGTCAAGTGACCTCAGCCTCAAGATCGCTATGAAAGCTACACTATCCTATCTGACACACAGGATAAGATTTTTGCCACGAAAAAATGCAAAGAGGACTTCAGGAGGCTCAGACCCATGAGAACTCCAGTCAAATCAAGAGACTCAAGTAGATTCTGCACTTACCACAATGAGGTCAGACACACCACCTCAGAATGTTGGGCACTGAAGGATGCCATAGAAGACCTCATTAAAAGAGGCCAATTGCAGGATTATATGGTAAGGTCAATCAGACAAATAGCTTAACCAACTTAACAAGTTGCTGACCAAGAGCCGCAGCCTTCCATCGGAACCATATTCTAATCCTATAACATTTTCTTGAGATCAATAACAATCTTAAAATCCTTGAATGAATTTACCAATAGAACGTTGTATGAAAAAAAAGCGCCGATTAGCCCAAATTCAAAAATGCTACCCAACTAGTGACAAACTTTCACCCCGCCATCATAAGGGCACGTCTGAGGGTGAGATGGCACGAAGCCTACCTCGTCGATACATCCAAAGCAAGTCACCTCCCACAAACTAGGAATGAAATAGTGCAAATTCCTCAGCCTGAGCAATAAGATTACTGTGGGGCTGAGCAACAAGATTGCTGCCTCCTTGAGCAACAAGATTGCTACCTCACTGAGCAACAAGATTGCTGCAGGACTAAGCAACAAGATTGTTGCCTCCCTGAGTAACAAGATTGCTACCCCACTAAGCAATAAGATTGCTGCAGGGCTAAGCAATAAGATCGTTGCCCCACTGAGCAATAAGATTGCTGCGAGACTAAACAACGAGCTCACTGTGGTACGGATATGTGATCTCACCTAGTGACGAGCCATCACCTCGCTATCAAAATACACCCAAGGGTGAGACGACGCAAAGCCTACCTCAGTGATGGCTTAAAATTAAGCCAAGAGCCAAGAACTCATTGAGGTGCGAAGCACCACTAAACAAGTGGAATTCGACAATGAGCTACGAGCTCGCTATAGCACAAGGATGCTGAAATAAATTTGTTGTAGCTCTCACGCAATTAAGTATCCACGGTCGGCATGCGGTCGAAAGATCGTAGCTCGCATGCGACCTCCTATCAGGCGCAGCTTATATGCGACTTGACTTGTGTTCATTACACAATCAAATGGCAATAATAGCTATGAATTAGGGACATGGCTGATTGATCATAGAGACATTTCATTGATCCATGAAAATATACATACAGCGGTGCATGAAGCATCCAATACAACATTCAAGAGTTATGCAGGAAAGCTCATACATTACAAAGGCCTTATTCAATAAGGTAAAATTATATCAGAGGATTCAAAATATAAAGTCAAAAGGCAAAAAGCCTAATACTACCATTCCGACAAGAAAGCAGAGAGCCGGCTATCGAGAGACAAACTCCCACCAACGGGAAGACCAACAACTCCACTTCTGTAGTCTTCCCATCCATGGTCAATAGTTCCTCCTAGACCAAATCCCGTGCAATTCAAAAAGGCACCAAGGGTCTAGCTAGCAAAGCTGGATTCCATGGAAGAACCAGGAGGAAACAATCCAAGACTTGCACAAAACTCCCCAGGAGCCCATGAGATGATTCCTACAAAGAAGTCAAGTGCAACAGGCCAGTCATACCTCCAAACATTCTGCAATAGACAATCCACACCTCGAAAAGCTTCACCGGAAGCCAAGTTATTAACAACACAGTGGGCTCAGTTGACTCCTCCATCAAACTCTCCAATTAAGAAGGAAGAAGACACCCAAAGTATATAAAGACCAGCACGGTCCACCAAAAGTCCATAGGATATCTAGTTGATCTTAATTGAATGGCCCAAAGCAAGTAAAAGTGCCACACCAATGGCTAAAGATTGCAAACAGAAAAAAGGATGGTTTGAAGCAGAATAAAATGATAGAAATGAAATCTGAAATGACAATTTAGCCAGGCAAAGACTTTGACTGAAAGTACAAACAAAACTTCAGAAAATTACAACTCCCAGTTTGCAAAGCGAATTGAGAGTTTGGAGGCTTATGTTATGAGTAAAAATCGGCTTTGAGAAACAAGTCAGTGAGGACCCAGCAGAAGCCAAGTAACCCAGCTCGCTAAAGACACCCAGCGGGTGCTACCTCACTTATCGCTAAATAGTGATACAGTGAGATCACAAAAAGCCCAGCTCGACAAGCTACCGACCATCCTGTTCGAGCTTGCCTCACCGAGAAGTAGCCCTGAGCTTGCTAAGCAAACAAAGACAGCGACCACGAGTCAAAAATCTATGCTCGAAGGAACAGGCACCTCACCTAGCCAAGAGCTCAGCCAAGCCAAGTGTTAAACAGACTTATGTCAGCTTACAGTTGACAAGAGAGGCCCACCCCGCAGAAAGTAGCCTACAACAGCTAGATTGTAGGAGATTGCATTGTCTTGTACAATTATTATTTGATATAAAAGATTTACTACATGTTAAATTATACTTGTATTCTCCTTTCCTCTATAAATAAGAGAAAGGAGCTCTTAGTAGAGGGATCAGACTTTTGAATGAGACTTTTGTATGCAAAAACTCTGTAAAAACTTTCCCACGTTAATAAAAATTCCACCGTGGACGTAAGGTCCGGTATCGCCTGAATTTAGCCGAACCACGTTAAAAACACTGCCTACTATTTCCTACATTCCCCTTTCCTCTCCATCGTCTTCCTCTCTTCCTTCTCTTTTGCGATTTGCCTAGAAACAGTTTGGAGTTCAATAATCATTTCTCGTCGACCGGAGTTTGGATCAGAACTAAATTCCACCGTTAACAGTTATGTAAAAAATAATTTCTAAAAATGATCAATAGCTAATTGACTGAGCACGGCATGATCTTGTTGCCAGATGCCATTGTTGTCTTTGTTCTTCTCTTATTAATATTAACATAAAAATATCTTGTACACCTATCACCATTGCACAACCAAAGCTACCTAGCTGACCGTGCTAAACGGATTTCCTTACAATGCATAAGAAATTCCATATTTTTCTCATCTCTCTTTCTAAAATGTGATTGTTTTCTTGTGGTTGCTTTTGAACTTCCTCCAGGCATTTTTTCCATTTCTTTAATTCTGGTTCCTAGTTTACCAAAGCACTACTTGTCCCAGCATGTTAATTGTTTTTTCTTTATTTAATTTACCGACCAATTGGTAAGCATAAGAGCCCACAAATTGTTTGTCCCAGGCTTGTTTTATTACATTAACCCAATGATCATGAGCTAACCACATATTCTTAAAAATAAAAACATGCCTCTTGTAGGCGTGAGATCTATCTGTAAGGACTAAAATAAGAGCATGATTAGAAGATGAAATAGGAAGACTATAAGAGTGAGAGTCAGGATACAGTGAAATTTAGTTTTCAGCACAAAAGGCTCTATTAAGCTTTTCCCAAACACGATCAGGACCTTCCCTATTGGTTGTCCAAGTATACCGTAAACCATTGGATTTTAGTTCAACAAGTCCTATATTATTGATGGTATCTTGAAAATCAAGAAACCTAACAAGCCTAGAGCAAGAACGATATTTATCTTCTGCTCTCAAGACTTGGTTGGAGTCACCAAGTGTGAGCCAAGGCAAGTGTGCTTGAACTTCGGTGAGAAACTTCCACAAAATTGTTTGTCCTTAACTTGAGGAGGTCAATAAATTCCAGTTAGATAGAAAGATGCGCGTGATCACGCTTACTAACTTTTAAATGGATCCAATTCTGAGTAATCGGAAGTGGCATAACCCTATGACCAGACGTCCACGCCCAAGCCAATCCATCTTTGTGACCTTTAGCATCTAGACCAAAAACATCTTCAAAATCAACGGATTTTAGAATTCCGTTTACTGTAGATATGGGTTGCAGGATTTCTGACAAAAAACGAAAGTCAGGTTGATGATTCTGAATGAGTTGCTTCAATATATCAACTGTAAAGGTGCAAACCAAACCGCTACGTTCCATGCCAGTATTTTCCTGGTTGGGGAGGACGTTATTAAGGGACAGCTTCTTTGAACCCCAAATGCATATATATGAGAAAAATTTTCAGTTATCTCCAGTAAAAGAGCTTGTAGATTTTCACTCATGATCACATGATAACCTTCCTCCTCATATGAATTTAATGGAATATTATAACCAAAAATTGGCACATCAACTTGATTGGTAATATCTTGAATTATAACTCTCCTCCTCCTATTACCTGAGTCATGAATGTCCCATCTTCTTTTCCTATTATTTTTTGTGATAAGATTCAAGTAATGGTCTGGAGTTTGCATATTGAAGTCCCTTGTGAGAAAAGGTTGAGCATTGAAAAGAGTCAAATTGGATGTATCCAGTGTGTTCTGGACCTACTCCAAGAAAACCATAAAAGTTTAGCAAAAAGCGAATCAGTGGATCCAATAAAAATGGGCCCAAATCAATTGGTCTGTTGTCAAAATTGAATGGTTTAGGTCCAATGACATCATCTTCTGAGCAAGAACTGAAGCTAGTTGAATTAATGCCCTTCCAAGTCCAAGGTAAGCAGTAAATAGACTTAAAGCCTGACCAGAAGGCAATGCTCCATGAAACTATTGGGAAAGTGTTTGATTGATGTCCTGTTGCACCCAAAAGATAATCCCAGTTCTAAACTAGCTCTAAGTTTTGAAAATTACCTGAAGTGATTGAGACAATAGGCTCAAGAGTTACTAGCTTGAGAAGGGTAGAAATGATGAAATTATGAGTTTTCATAGGACTATTAAAAACTTCAAACCCGAAAGGGAATATGTTGAGATTAAAGTTAAAAGCCTGAGATCTAATCTCTACAGTCCTGCTTGATTCAGCACCCTTATCACTGATAATATGTCCATTAGTTAATATTGAATGGCCATCAGGCAATATTGCACTTCTTAACACTTGATGACCGCCAAAATCTTGATCTTGTTCTGACTTCAAAAATACATACGGAAACTTATCGGCAAGTAAGTCTTGATTGTTAGGAATAGAATATCCTTGATTACTCTTTTGATGTTCATTATCATTTAAATTTTGTACAGAATCTTGATGATTGGTTGTGGATCAGATCTGCCATCATATATTCATTAAAAGGATCCTCCATGGAAATGTCTTCAACTTATAGTGGAATAGGAGGAAAATCTTCATCATCCGAATGTATTGAAGGTGAAGAACAAGTGAATTAATATAAATGTTAAGGCAAAATCAGGATCTTACATTAATATAGGCCCTTCTAACATCAAAAGGATCCTGAGGCCTAATTCTTACCCTCATTCTAACAAACCATAGGTTTCTTGGAAAACCATTAGGTCAGTCCACCCATTCAACTGGCCCAACCATAGCTCCCAAATATTAGTCCAGATTCTGATATTCTGATGTTCTAATGGAAGTCCCCAGAGCTGAATCCAAATGGGTACATCAGGTACATGTAAGCTATACAGCCTCAAATTTGATCTCCAATGAAAGAAAACTAAGAAAGAACCTTGTACAGCCCATGGCCCATTAGAAAAAATATATTCCCTATCTTCTTCCAACTCAAAATGGACAACATAGAAACAACCATCCTTGCCCAAAACTTGAAAATCTCCATGTAAATGCCATGCAGCATGGAGGATAATCTGTAAACGTCTTGCAGACATTCCTCTCTCATCTAATATATAGCCAATCAAACAGTTCTGCCATGTTTCTTTACTTCCTTGCAGGATTTGAGGATCAAACTGGATCACAGGTCCCCGTCTTGGCCTATAGAAAATATCCTCTTGTAAATCCTCTTCCATAGCTTCAACATCTGATTCTGAGCTCCTTTCCGACCGACCCGTATCTCTATAATGAGACATGATGATACAAGAGGTAGAACAAAGTCTTACCAGAAAAGAAGTAAAACAGAATACCAACAACACGAACCAGAGCCAAGATGTGAAGATAGTACAATATAAGAGAAGGAAGAAGACTGACTAAAAGGAAAGAATGAAAACGTATTGAAAAAAAAGAGCAAACCCTGACTTAGTTAAAAGTGAGCAGTAACCACCCTTATGAAGAACAGTGTTACTTTCAGATAAAACTATCAACCATGAAAACTAAACCATTACCACCACTCAAATTGTCTTGCAATATCACATTGAAAGAATAAGTTAATACAATTGTTAAATCTGCCCTCTTACAAAACGAGTGAATTGTGAGACAATTTAAGTATGTAAATATCACTAATTCACCAATGACATCATACAATTAAGTTGCTTGTTTAGCCACCACGGCTTAGTTGCTGTATAGTCATAGCCAAGTTATTTGTGCAAAAAGGATAAATCTTTTTCTATTCTCTTATTCACATTCTCTCGTTTACACTCTCTTACAAATAAACAAATAAGATTCCCATTTGCTTGTGAGAGGGCGTAAGTAAGGGAATAAAAATAAAAAAAATGAGTAATATTGTTAGTGAAAGAAAGAAGCAAAATATATTTAATTTCTTGCATGGAAAAAAAGGATTAAGGCGTTTGTCGTCCAAAAATAAGAAATATGGGGAATTATAAGAGCCCTGAATTTGATAAGTGATTCATGAGAGCATTCCAAATTGCCAAACTTTGATTACAGAAGTTACAACTTATGGCACTTTCATTTCTTCCTCTTTTTGTGGGTCGGATAAAGTGAGGGAGCCTGAGAACCCACATGGAAAAGGAATATACAAAGTGCACTTAATGCTATTATTGTACAAAAACTAACATTATATGTGTAAGGAATATTAATCAGTAACTTTTTATAAAATATAATTTTTTTTATTCAACTATTGAATTACAAGTAATCATTATACTTACCTTATTTGTAAAATTTTAAAAAATTTAAAAAACGAAATAATATAATAAAAGTGTTAAAATTTTCATATATTTCATAAGTATATGTTGCATTATATTTAAAATTTATTGATGAAATAATAAATAATTTAATATTAATATAAAATTTTGTAACAATCAATTTGTAAAAAAATTATTTCATAAAAAATCATAATTATAAATTTGATTGATATCGGTGTCAATTAATCTTTGATATATATATATATATATATATATAGAGAGAGAGAGAGAGAGAGAGAGAGAGGGGTATAGAATAGCTCTGGATAAGTAGAACTTGGTTATGACAATAAAACAGGTTTTCGTCTGGGTAAATCCCAATCAGACCATCAAGAGCCCAATCACTCTAAGCCCAAACCCATTAAATCTAACAAGATCTGACACAAATTCAAACCTGATCAGTTTTGCATTAAACAATATATAATTATGAAAATTTTTCTAGTTAAAACATATAAAATAACTATTTTATTGATAATTAATTTAATATAAAATATGTTACCTAAACAAAAATAACAAAAAAAAACCCCAAATTCAATTCAATATTTAATGATTAAACTCAATCTTAAACTCTTAAATAGATCTAACTTGTTGGAAAAATATCATTAATTCGAGTAATACCTATTGAGTTTAGATATAATTGTCATCCCCAACTATACTGTATATACAGTTAAATAACAGTTTATAAAAGCAAAATAAGTTCGGCTACCATTGCTGCAAAAACATGTTCACATCCTAGGACTTGCAATTGTTCACCACAAGGCCAACACATGATCACTTGCACACCATGTACTCTCAGCAAGTAGATCTTAACGTTTCTCTTGCAATTTACTTTCCAAGAGAAAGTTCTTCTACTTCCACAAAAAAAATCAGATATAATTTCACACAATTAATGCTTCTAAAACAGAATAGGTTATCTGCCAAAATGACAAGTTCATCAAATTGGAAATAAACAGTATCATTACCAATCAGGAACACAAGATCTTCAACTTAAAATTCCTTGAAGCTACAAAGTATGAGGCAATAGTAGTGGGTGGAAAAGTGAGATTTATCAATTCAAAAGTCAGCAGGCTTCTACTCTGATGTTGCTACTTGCCATTCTGTCATTACTACTACAGGAAAATTAGATGAGTGACGAAGAACCTGAGATATATATACACAGTACACAGTGTATATTAAATAAATTGTCACCCACGCATTAAATCAATGTCAACATGGGAGTTACGCATGTCCAATGAACGCGATGCAGGCCAATGACTTATGGAGGAGGTTGGAGTGAGATTTTGATTTGGCGAAATGCTAGTCAGCGCAACTGGGTTATGAACCACCTGTTGGTCTGAGTCCATAGCAATTTCTGCACCTTCTGTGCCTTCCTTTTTCTTGTTCTTTGTCTTTGAACTGCCCCATAGGAAGCTTCCAACTACCACCTGTATTTATAACCGGTTAAATCAAGCCCTCCAAAACAAATTCGGCGAAAAGCAAACACCTTTAAAGTAAACACTTTCAGATTGGTGATATGATTTCCAAGAATATAATATTATGGCAGTAACAGAAATGCAATTACCTGAACAGGACTTGCTGCAACAAGTAATCCGCCTACTCCTCCACCAAGGACGCGACCATCAGGACTGGCAAGGGAGACACTGAGCCCACCAGTTCGGTTGCGGGAGCCACCACTATCAGCAAGCAAGTAAGAGCCTGACAGACACAATATCTCAAAACGTCCCTATTGGAGCAAAAGACCACCAATAGAAGAACCTTTATCAAGAGAGAGAATTGGACTAAAAAAATAAACCCAACTCTAAACTGCTTAATTGAGATGGTAATCAATATTAACAAGGGTGAGTAGAAAAAAAGTGACTGGTGCTAGTCTCTCATTGTTAAAAAGAAGGCTAATCAATCATAAAAAGTTGATGGGCTGGTCACTTTGTGAACAAGTCTAAGCCCAACTTACCAAAAAAATTAGCTTATCAACCACCAAAAAGGCCTGGTCTCACTTGAAAGTCAAAAGGGTCAAGAATGGCATCAGAGGTATTTTGTTTTTCAAAGTAAAATGTGTGATTCAGATATTAGTGCAACATGGCCACATAAATGTACATAAATATACAGGAATATGTTTGGGACATCTATCCAACAAAATTAAGATTGATTTTTACTCAATTTCAGTTTCAGTTGGTTTTCATGAAAACCCTGAGAATAGCACACGCTAAACTAACCACAAAACAGTTAGAACTCAGTTCAAATCTTGATTGCAACTTTTGAAGATGAATAGCAATCTAGAATCTGGGCAGTCTCCTAATATAACAGAGTATATTCTTCATATTTAATCAATTACAGGACGTCCATAAAGATTGCCATTGCTAAAAATGATTGTACATTATGCATGAATATATGTTAGCTATATATGCATGCCTTATGTACCTATGTATGAACCCATCTGTATATTTATGTGACATAAAGAAAGTGCCAAACCTCATATGTGACAGTGCCACCTGAAGTTGATGGCTGACGAAGTGTTACAGTAGAGACAGCACCATTTGCTGACAAAATACATACAGCTCTAGGTCCATTCTGTGAAAATGACATTATTTTTGTAGCAATGTCCTACAGAGGAAGAGAAGCACATATCAAAACAGAATAATTCTCAAATAGGTAACACCATAACAAAATTTATGAGGTAAACTCCAAAGGATCATGCCTTAATTTAATTTCAGAAAGTAACATCAAGAGTTGAACGAGCACAGTTAATATGTCCTAATTAAACCATATAGGGCATTAATATTTGTCATGGTTCTAAGTTCCAGTTAAAATTGTGGTTTTGCTGCAGTAACCACTATTACAGTAAAATGTGGAAATATGCAATCATTGCAGTACAAAATTGTGGTTTCAGAGTCAAGCACAAACCCCAATATTGAATGAGGCTGTAATTTAAAACTAAGATGTATACTATTCTGGTTCTAGGAAAATTGATTTAGTTTATTAGGAAAATAGTTTTTGAAATTTTGAAAAAATTAAATATATGGTAGAGCTTATTAGGAAAAATAGCATTTGAAATTTGGGAAAAAAATAAATATATAGCAGGGAGGCATTCATTTTTTTTATTTTATTTATGCACCCCTACATTGTGCTTCTTCTTACTACCAGAGTTATAGACACCATCATAGTGCTTGGCTCTAATTACCATGTAAAAAGTTTCTCTTTTCAAAAGAAAAAACAGTAACATATAGACTTCTTTTGAATATTTAATACTATTAGCTATATCATTATATAAATAATCCAATTTTTCATAATGCATCCTCTTTCTCAGCCTGAAAACTATATTTTGGATGTCAGTACAAATCAATAGATGGTTTACTTGGTGAAGTATAAGTAAATTAAGTAAAAAGACATACCAACATTCATAATTAATCTCTTGTAACCAAACCGAGAGCAGAAATATTTACACAAAATTATAAGGAAATCCAACATACTTCTCCAACCGCAATGGTGATGATATGCGGGGTAAAACCCATCCCAGCTGAGCCAGACATCAATTCACCTGTAAATAACCATCTACAATATCAAGAAGAAAATTTCTATGCCAACCACTTTAACATCAAATGCTCTGGGTTGTATCAACTATCAACCATTACAGGAAAAAGACACAGAAGCAGGCCATATTGTAGCCATTTAACTAGATTCGGGGATCTATAAGGAGAACTTTGAAAACTCAAGTGCCATAGCAATTGCCATGTATATTTGCTAGCTATAAAATATTGACAATAATATTATTGCTTTCCTACAGCTAGAGTATCCATCATGTATTGTTAGCCAGAATTTAAATCCTTTTAAAATTTCAACATCAGAAGATCTCTTCAGGAAAAAGTAATCCTCGTAATTATATACAATCTTTAAGAACGAATTATGGCGATCAATAAATTAGGTAATTGTTGCTTCTTGTAGACAGATAACGTCTGCATTAGCAGTACAAAGGTATATATTTATAATTAATTTAGATCTGATTCATTCATAGTAGTTGAATTAAATTATAAGCAAATCCCAGTGCATCTAAATTAAATAAAAACCCAGCTCCATCTTGAAATGAACAAAACTTAGACTCCAGGAAATTAATAATGAGAAGAGAACTACATTGGAATATAATAAACATCAATCATTCAGGTCAATTTATAGAAGCACGTCAACATAAAAAAAATATAAAATAAAATAAACCTTAACATAAAAGAAACAAAAATGTTGCAAATTGATAACGTTTGACAACCATTTCCAAAATTAGTCACACTTTCATCCACAAGTTAAAATCAATCAAAATAGGAAACAAAAGTAAAGTGCAACAGAGATTTACCAAGAGAAGCCAACTGCTGTTTCTTCCCACTCCCAGGAGGGCGCCCTCTACCCCGCTTCTGGCTCTGTGCCATGGTTCCAGGATTAGAAGATGATGATGGTGTCAATGCCAATGACACAGTTCCATCAGGGCCATATTTCCTAGGCCTTCCTCTCTTCCTCTTGAGCGGCTCCCCCGGTGGTGCCCCAGAAGGAGCACCCACATTGACACCATGAGGTGAAATTACTGAGGATTCTAATGGCAATGTGGATCCAATGGCACCACCTCCAATGCCGGGCTGAAATGGTAAATTTGGATTGGAAAGTGGACGAATACTCGGTAACTCATGCTGTCCTCCAGAAGCACCTATTCCTCTCTGCATGTAATAAGATGCAGACCCAGACAACGCCATTTGGTCTCCCCGATCCATGCATTTACTCCGAATTCTTTAAGAATATTTTATAATCAACTATGACTCCAATATTTAATATACCAAATATATCACCTGGTTCTGTTCTCAAATACAATACAATGCCAAATACGAAATTTAATGAGCAATTACTACAGAGTCCCAAAATAAGTGATTAGATTATATCATGGTGATTGCACTTTGAGAAAAGCAACTACAACAACAAGTGCTTCAGGTCAAAATGAGAAAGCCTCCAACACATAGAGTTTCTAAAGTATGGCATCCTATCACAACATACAAATGAAGGTCTGTAAATCACTAACTACATCTGGATGTGCAAAATAAAGGGAAAAGAAAAGGACTCAAAACACAAAAGCAAACACAGATATAGAAAAGAACCAGAAAGTAGAAGATGGAGTAAGGAAAGGATTGAAAGCCAAGAAGGCATCCACACAAGCAGGGAAAACAAAGAACCAGTCTCAAAACACCAATTAGTTGAACAGAAGACAAAAAGAGAAGCTAGTTACATCTTACCAAACTATAAGTAACAACAAAAAGGCTTCATATTGAAGATAAAAGACCAGAAAAACTAGAAAAGGTCCCCTCTCACCCACCCATCATAAACCTTAAACACCAAGCATTTTCTAAGGCAACCCCATAACCATATAGACAAAGCTCAACCCTTCATGACCACATCCAGAACATAAAAATCCTCAAAAAAAAAAAAAAAATACTTTTTAAGTCAATGCCATAAAGATTTCAAACCCAGTTTTAAGTAACCACCACAAAATGTGATGGCACAACAAAACAACTCAAAAAAATAAAGAAAGTCACTGTAACAAGAACAAGTAAAAAAAGGTTGGTAGGGAATGTCATTGACGAAGAAAGTTACAACCTTTGTTGAATTGGGTGGTTTTACACCCAAATACAATAGGAAAAACACAACGCATCAAGCATTTGAAAGTGCAAAGAGAAATGAAAAGGATTCATACTGACATTAGTGTACGGCTTTCAATTCCTCCAATATCCCCTTAAGCTGGTGAGGAAAACCCAGATTGAGAACTGCGAAATGAGTTCACACTCCAAACAAACAGTTTCTCGGGAAACAAACACTGGTTGCAGAGTGCACAGAGCAGAAGACCACACTGTGCGCGCAAACAGTAATTACTATACAACAATGAGAAATCAAAAAAAAATTATTATTATTATTATATATATTTCGTAGTTCTCTTTCTCTACTCGGTTTCTCAGCAGCACAAGTCCTTATCGGATTGCATCAATTTTCTAGGGCTGAGCTCTCCTCTCTCTCTCTCTAAAAGCACTTATCTTTCTCTCTCTAAAAACCCACTTGCTTTCTCTCTCCTTTTTGAGTTAGGATGATGATGATGCTATGCTATGCTGTAGTGAGATTCCAGGAAGAGGTTGAGAAGCAAACAAACTTAACAAAGAAGCGCTTCTTGTTTGGATAATATTGAATTTTTCTTGTGAAAATAATAATATTATATTAAATAAATAAATGATAATAAATTTGAGTTGAATTCCGACTGCGATGGAAGTTTGGGTCCATGGGGATTGTCAAGTCAGTTTTTCAATTCCACGCGCATTCTTTGACGAGCATCCCAATAATATTATATTATACCAAGTCAGTCTCCAATTTTATAATTATTAAAGTCAATTATAAATTAATTGATTACACAATGAAGTCAATTATTAATTTTATCACCAATATGTAAATTCATTAGATGCAAATAATACATTATAAAAAATAATTATTTACCTTATGATGTGTGTAATAATAAGTTACAACTTAAATATAAAGAATTCGTGGTCTTTCAAAAAACCCTCTTAGTCATGGAAGAAGGTTGTAACTTTTTTTTTAAAGTAAGAACACACAAAGTCTAGACCCAAGTGTACAAGATTATTATAAACTACTTAAATTAAATGGTTTTATTCCATTTCTTTTTTTATAATCCATAACCAATCCTTCATTCGATCTACTTTAACATACACAAATCAATAATCATTTAATTGTTTTTAGAAACATAAATTATTCTTAATTTAAGAAAAAGCATCTTTATTTTAAATATTTCTATTCAAACTTTTATTGAAATTGTGATGAAACACTTAAAAAAAAAAGAAAATAATTATAAATGTCAAATCATGGGAAATAGTTATTAATATTATTGTTGAATTCATAATTATAAATAGAGTATTATTTTCTTTTCTAGTTATGAAAGAAATTATTGATTTAGAAAGGGGAGACACATATAAGTGTTTTTTGCATGAGAGAAGACAAATTATTTAATAAATCATAGGTTAATCTTCAAAGTATTTTTTTTCCTTTCAATATTTTTCTATTGTTATTTCTCTTGTTTTTTTTTTTTATGAAGCAGAATGATACAAATTGAACTTTTATGACTTCAAATATGCAATGTCATGCAAACTTGCTTTCACAATCCAGACAACATATTGTCAGGATTGGGCTGGAACCTGGAACCTCAAGTAGTGCTAGATTTAAGGGTTTTTGCTATATTTGAATGTGAGGGAAAGATCATTTGTATCGATATTGACAATATCATTTTATCGAAACATAAGAATGCTCCAAGCATTCCATTAGTTATGAGACTTACAATTTTCAATCTTTAAAGGAATAAGTAGTATCATTAAGTTAGAATGTCATGATAAATATAGCATTATTTGATTGTGTAGCATCCCTTGGTAGTCCAAGTTGATTGAGTCAGTTTAGTGGGCTTGACTAGTTCATGAATTAGGCTTAAGAAGTGTCCCTAACCAAAACTAACCGATTGATACTTTCAGGGAGCTAGCAACTAATGCAAATGGTCAAATGGTCGGTTAGATTCGATTGGCAAGTCTCCTCCAAAGCAACATATAAGTTGAGCAACCTCAAAACATGAATTGTAACCCTATTTTCATCCAGATAGAGTCCACGAGTGAGAAACACCTTTTGTATAGGATTTTGATTTGTGCATTCTAAGTAGGGGTGATCCTATGGTTCCTAGTGACTTTAAGCTAGATCTTAGTTATGATAAGAGGCTTTCTAGTTAGGTTTGGGGAGAATGCTCTTTTTTTTAAAGTGAGTGAAAGCTTTTGCTTTCAAATGAATATTTTTTTTGTAAAAATAATTAATTCCTAATAGTATGATTTTCAAGTTAGTCCAAAAACTTGATTTCTGTTATGAAATGTATGAACTAGTAGTTACCATTAGGCTTATCTACTACACCAACATGTTTGTTAGATAAATGAATGATATACTAGTTTATGATGAATGAAAAACCTTGTTTTAATGTATTCATTAGAATGTTTGTGTTAACTAAATAGTAATAGTTAATTAAGATCCATGCATAAACTAGAACACTTAGGATTTATTAGATAAATAATAGGTTAGATGTAATGAAGCATATAAGATGAAATATGAATATGTTCAACCTAACTATATTGGACCAAATATGATTATATACAATTGGACTAAACATAGGGCTATGTTTACTTAAGAAACATGAATTAATCTATTTATGATTTTGAACTAGTATAATCAGAGGGTGTTGACGATGAAATTTGGTATGCGCGAAAGACCCAAACTTCAGCCAACGGGGAGGAGTTCAGGGATCCAATACTACTTTCGAAGTGCAGAAGAAGATAGACCGAGAGGAAGAAGGGATGGAGAGATAGCGAGTTTAACGTGATTTGTCTAAATCCAGATGACACTAGACCCTACGTCCACGGCGAAGATTTTATTGATGTATTGAGAAATGATTTTAGCAGAGTTTCTGCTTACAATATTTTTGGCCTCTCCCCCTCTTCTAACAATACAATCCTATTTATAGAAGAATGAGGAGTTACATGCATTAATTACAAGCTACAGTTGTGTCACATTAAGTTATAAATAAAAAAGACAGTAAAAGGTTACAAACTAGTTGTTGCTGAATGTAGGCTGCAGGGTAGGCCCCCTTAGGTTGGCTGTAAACCTGAGCTTGTCGGCGTCTGCTGCTTGGTGCAATTGCACCAAGTGAGATGCTGGGCGTCCCGAGAGAGAATTCCTAGCTTGCGGGCGTCATGAGGACCTGCTGTAGCGAGATAGCGGGCCCGAGCAGAGTGACTGGCTACTTGGCAAATGGGTCTTGTAACCTTCTCCCTGGATCGCTAAGTTACTGCCCCGCGAGGTGAAGCTTTACTTCTCGAGATAGTCATGGGATGGTGCCGAAATAACTTCATTATGTCACTTTCTGATAAGCGAAGCGAAGCTCAATGAGAGCCTTTGACGCGCCCGGGGCTTATGAGTTCTCGAGGCTATTTTTGTATATAACATAAGCCCCCCAACTCTCGGTTTGCTTTACGGACCGGGAGTTGTAAGTTTTTTAGGCTCGATTCGTATCCTCAGTGAGTGTCCTTCCTTGATCGAAGTGTCATGTCAGATATCTTTCCATTCTGCTTTAGGCCATGCTTTCTTCTGTTTGCCATTTTTAGCCATTGGTGTAGCATTGTCGCTCTTTTTGGGCTGTTGGATGAAGATCAGGACAGATGTCTTCTAGATTCTTCAAAGGGTCGAGCAAGTCTTTTTATAGCCTGGGGCATTCTTTCTTTCGTCCCAAAGAAACTCAATGAAGGAGACTGAAGAGCCCCCTGCGTTTTGGTGTCTTGGCTTCCGATGAAGCTTATTAAGACATGGATGGCCTGTTGCAGAGTGCTGGGAGGCATGGATAGCCCGTTGCACGTGGCTCCATCGTAAGATCCACCTAGCAGGCTCCTGAGGGATCTTGTATTGCCGAGCCATTTCCTCAGGCTGTCGCTTGTGGTGCTGCTACTTGGCTAGCTGACTTCTACAACTTTTTGATTTGCTCTGGGTCTGGCTCAAGAAGACGTGCCAGAGGAATATAAGAAGGAGCAACTTGGGTAGGAGTTGTCCTTCCCACGAGCACGAGCTCGGTGACCGGCCTTTTACTCTTCTTGTAGGAATGGTTATGCTGGGTCGTCGAGCTTTTTGTCATTATTTTTGCACTTCTTCTTTTGATGTAATTTTACCTCACTGGTCGAGGTCTTTTTGTTGTATGAGCTTTCCTTTCTCTTTGAATACTGTAATCGGATGCTTCTCGCATCACTGTATGTACACTTCTGATAATTAATGAAATGCCCTTTTTGCCAATCAGCTGGGCTTTATTTTCATGACTGCTCAATCAATTGTGAGTGAGAGAGGGGTCGCATGAAAGCTACGCCTGAGGAGTCTTGTTCGAGACATGAGAAATTCATCCACATGAGAGCTATGGGAAAATTCATCAGCATGAGAGCTGCGAGAAAATTCATCTGCATGAGAGTTATGGGAAATTCGTGTGAAAGGTACAATAGTTTTGTTTCAGTTTCTTTGTGCCGTAGTGGGCTGGTGGCTAGGTTTTCATTTTGTTTGAATTTTCATAGCCACAAGGTAGGCTCAAGGCCGTCTCACCCTTTGGCGTTGCAAGGTAGGCTCAAGGCCATCTCACCCTCGGATGTTGAGAGGTAGGCTCAAGGTCATCTCACCCTCGATTTTATTTTTAAAGCCACGAGGTAGGCTCAAGGTCGTCTCACCCTTAGGCATTGCGAGGTAGGCTCAAGGCTGTCTCACCTTTGGTTTTATTTTCGAAGCCACGGGCTAGGCTCAAGGTCATCTCACCCTCGGGCATTGCGAGCTAGGCTCAAGGACGTCTCACCCTCAATTTTATTTTTTGAAGCCACGAGGTAGGCTCAAGTCCGTCTCACCCTAGGGCATTGCGAGATAGGCTCAAGGCTGTCTCACCCTCGATTTTGTTTTCGAAGCCATGAGGTAGGCTCAAGGTCATCTCACCCTCGAGCGTTACGAGTTAGGCTCAAGGTCGTCTCACCCTCGATTTTATTTTTTGAAGCCACGAGGTAAGCTCAAGGCCATCTCACCCTCAGGCGTTACGAGGTAGGCTCAAGGTCGTCTCACCTTCGATTTTATTTTTTATTTTGGTTTTATCGTAGCGAGGTGAAAATCATTCGTTGTAGCGAGATTAAACAGTAATGCTGTAGCAAGGTGAGAATCATTCACTGTAGCAAGATTGCAATGAAGGAGTGAAAACTCTTTATCTAGATAATGCTTGGCCAACCAGTGACTTACATTAATTTAGCGTATAATAATTGATACAATCAGTCACCATTGATGACAAATGAATGCTACAGGAACAGAATATGATTCTGATGGAGGGCTCAGGCTTTTGGGTTGCAACCCACTGAGCCTATTGAACGCGCTGCCCCGATGGTCTTACCACATAATCCTGTAGTCGACCTTTTCTGATGAGGTCTTCTATGGCGTCTTTTAGCACCCGACAGTCTGAGGTGGTGTGTCCAGCCTCATTATGATAAGCACAAAATCTGCTTTGGTCTCTGGACTTGATGGGTGCCCTCAA
>JANHAO010004768.1:0-23651 GCA_026873985.1 Saraca asoca | reverse complement strand
TTTAGAGAGAAGTTGTTGTAATTCCTATTTTATAATAGTGAAATCCTCCTACATTTGTCCGTGATTTTTTCCTAATTTATTTTGGAATTTTTCACGTAAAATATTTGTGTCCAGTTTATCTTCATTCCTCTCAATTTTACTTTAGTTGTGAATCTGCTTTGTATCATAATTATCCCAACAGTTATTATTTTCACTCAATAAAAAATAATTCATTGTCAAATTTATATATCAATTTTATGAGATTCATATATATTAAAAATTATATTTTATAATTTTTAAAATATTAAAAATTATAATTAATTTCTTTCTATTATATGAAAATAAGGATTCGTGTTATAATCAGGGAGGAAGCTTTCTTCACCATTTTAAATGTGGTTATGGAGTGAGGTTTTGATCCTCTGCATTCTTAATTACAATATCATTTTAATTTATATATGCGCAAGTTGCCCATTAATCTTCACTAATTTTAAGCCATAAGGGCTGATTTTGTTTTATTGAAAAAAAATTTAATAAGTTGTTACATTTCATTATCAGGATATGAGACTTGTTTTTTCATAAGAACTTAGCTACAGATAGTTTAATTATTTAATTAACTATATAATCTAGAAGGCAATTATTTATGTCTTCTATAAATCATTTTCTTGTAGTCAGCACTTAATTTCTCAAGATTTATCTCAAAGGGATAACATTTTTTAGCTTTTGTGAATTGAGCACATATTATTTGCTTGATCACATTTTTCAAGACCAACTTTGGCTCAATTATATATCATAATAAGATTTTGAATAGATTATTGATGCTTAATTAAGCAATTAACCTAAACTGAGTTGAGAAGCTTTGACCAACATGAAGCTTGTAAACTTAAAAGAGGTTATCCATATATACCAACTCCAGAAATTTATATGTATTCTTGTAAGTTTTATAAAAACATTTTCGTATGTTTTCATAATTTTTTTTGGCTGATGGTTATAATTTTTATATAAAAATTAAAATAAAATTTGAAAATATATAAAATTTTGTGTATATTTATTATACATAAAATTAGTGTACACACGCAAAATGCAAAATTCAAGGTTTGAACTTTGACCATTAAAGGATGAAAGTCTAAAAAAAATTATTAAGTGCTACTATATCACTAAAAATCGCATCAAAATTTCTTCTGGTTGAGATTATAGATCTCTCCCTTCGACAGAAGGAGTAAGTGCCAGATTTGTGATGTTTTTGTTTGGCAGGTTGTTTAGTATCACTAAAAAAAATTTGCCTTTAACAACGATTTTTTTTTTTCGTATTTAGTGACGGTTTTAACCGTCACTAATTTTTGTAACAATTTTTAAAATCGTTACAAATTTATGAGTCGGGAAGTATTAACGGTGATTATTTTTGTATTTAGCTGCAGTTATTGTAATCGTTAGAAATGATATATTTAACGGTGATTTTTTGTGCATTTAGCAACAGTTATTTTAACAGCGATTTTATCTACATTTAACGGCGATTAATGAAACCGCTATAAAATGTAAGATAGCGGCGGTTTTTCAGAAATTTTTTTTAAAAAAATTATTTTTGACAACAGTTTCCTCTACATTTAACGGCGGTTTTATAATTTTTTTAAAAAAATTATTTTTAGCAGCTATTTTTAATGTGTTTAATGGTGATTTTTAAAAAAAAATTATTTTACAATTTTTTCTAGTATTTAACGGTAATTTTTTTAAAATTTTTTATAAAAAATTATTTTTCTAGATTTTTTTTTATATTTAGAGGCAATTTTCTAGATTTTTTTTTTAAAAAATAGCTGTTAAATGTGATATTTCAAATTTTCTTTGTGTCCTAATTTTTCTTTTATCTATTATCCCACTACAATAATAATTTATAATAAATATATACATTTTAAACAAATAAAATTGAATACAAATTTTCTATTAATAATAAATATTCAAATATTTATCTATCAATGAAAATTACATAAATAAGAATTATATAATCATAATAAAATATAAACATATAGCAAGCTACTACAAAATATAATGTGATATCAACTTAATGTATAAGTGCTATTTAATGTCATTAATTTTCACATGCAGAATGCTTGATCATAAAAATTAATCCTCCTCATATATTCTTGTTTCATGGCTTCTGTCCTTCTTGATTGATGCATGAAAAAATAAAATAAAATAAATATATGATAACAATTTTTTAAACAATAGAAAAGAAAATTTTGTATGAAATCACATCTCAAAGAAGAAGAAAATTTGCTTATAATTATTTTTATAAAATTTCATATACCACTGTAGAAGTTCTCTAGCATGCCAAATCTAAGGGTTTGTTTGGATACAAGAGAAAGTAAGAAGGAAAAAAATAGATGGAAAGAAAATGTAAAGGATTTATATTTTCTGTCTTTGTTTTTGGATGCATAGAAATTGCTTTTTCAAATTTAATTGTAAAAAAAAAGGAAAAAACTTATATAATTAAATTACAATTTTACTCTTATAATAGATTCTAGAGTAATAAAGGTCAATTTTGTAAAAACCATGACTTTGTATAATTTTTTGTTGGCATATGGAAAGAAAAAAAGCAACGTCTATTTTCGCTACTATTTCCTTTCAGCTTTCAAAAGGAAGAAAATCACATTTTCTCATATATTCATTTTTTTTCTATTTTTTTTCCATCCAAACAAAGCGTAAAACCTCTGCACGTGTCAGGGATGTAAATTAACTTGCCGCTTTAATTCATTTAGAAAACCTTCTACCATGCTTTAGTGCACTTGCAAGGTGCTAATTGACTCCGTGTATGGCGCACCTCTTGTTGGCAGGTGTATTTTGTAAATTTGTAATATTTTTTCCAGTGAATACCCAAAATTTTTTTAAAAAAAATTGTGAGAACTTGAATTTATTGTAAATTTTAAACAATAAATTCAATAATTATTTAACTCACTAATACAAATACATTAACATTTAGTATTATATCTTTCTTTCTTCATAACCACCGTAAACTATACAAAATCTCTCCATTTTGTGAATTAATTCATTAAACTCCTTTATCTTCTAAAGGCAATGTAAAATGCCTAAACTATATAAAGCTATTTAATGTGCCACCAAACCACTTTTATTAGTGTTAAAATTGCAATATATTTTTTAGGATATAATTTTAATTCATTATAAATATAAATCTATTTTACGTTATTATTTGTCCATATAATGTCAAATTATTAGAAAATCATTAAGACTTTTTTACTGTTGATACTAATTCATAATTATTCTTACCTTTTTAATGACATTTTATTTTCATATTCATTATAACATAATCCAAAGTAGTCACTAGACATAAGATGATCGACCGACTTCAGTTAAAGAAATGGTTATAATAGGAATAAGGTTAAACCCAAAGTTGATCGACACATAATATTCAGTCAATCAGCTTAAGTGTAGAAGTTGGCTAAATAAAGGACTTAATAAGGCAATCATCTAACCGACACATAATAAAAGTTGTGACACGAGCATACATAAATAATGTGACTACAACAACTGCCCAACGGGAATCTCGTTGATGCTATCAATATGCTAAAGACACATGGTCACACATCATTCATTCAAAAGCATGATAACTGGCATGTTTGACACCTATATATACTAGCATGTATCCCCTCTTCAGATCATCTTCACTACATTACTTGAACTCTACTTAGATACTGACTTGACCGTCAGAGCACGCTCGATAGACCACTTCCGCTGTGTGCTACTAACTTTGTCATGCTTACAGGTTGCTTCTAAGTCATTCCTCACTCCTCCGATTAGCTTCACCCAAGAGGAGAGTTTCATTTAGCATCGTCTATGACTTTCTAAGCCACCTCATGTCCTGGTGTTCTCACTCACACTCCTTTCACACCTCATTGCCTGATGAGCATCGCCGTACCAAAGGGTTTGAGATGAGCTCTATAGAGATCACATGTTAGAAGAATCTCGGTGGATTACTACTAAACTTGAGCAAAACGCACTAGCAGAGCAGGTTTACTAGCTTCATGAGGAGTTGGACGCCCTCCAGCATGCTAAGTCATAGCCTACTCTACCTCCACCACTCCCTAGTTCTCCAACCCTTATTCTCATGGAGGTTAGTCCTACTGCTTCCGCACCTTTTCCTCAATTAGCCCAACTCCATTGTATTTCTAAACCCCAACAGCTTCAACCACGCCCAGCACCACCTCTACAAGAGCAAGTCCCTATCCCCACCGTCCTTCCATCAATGATTCCCTTCACTCATCCACCCCTGAGCCACCATATTTTCCTCCCACAAACCTTCCAGTTCCCTACTTTGATTACTGCACTCATTCCCAATGTCTCTATAGCTTTGCTATACATGATTGATATTTGCCACCATGTATAGCATATAACCCACACACATGAGCCTTACAACCCATCGAACCTAACTATAGACCCAACGCAGACCTCTAGACAACTATCTTCTAAGAGGAGAACCACTCATTCTTGGCGGTTACGATGGTATAATAGACCCCGTAAGAACATTTGGAGGCGTTCCAGGCCTCAATGCTACTAACAAGCGCTCCAGATGCCATTATGTACCGGGCATTTTCTACTACACTTAAGAAAGTTAGTCTACATTGGTTCACAACTTTGCCAAGGCAGTCGATCAATAGCCTTCACCAATTGGTTGAGGCATTTTCCATGCATTTTGCAACTAGAAGGGCCCTCTGGAAAACATTGGTGACCCTAGTAAATTTCTAGTAGGGACATTGGGAGACTTTCAAGGAGTACCTTACTCACTTCAACACTCCCACATTGGAAATACGAGACCTCGATAAGGGTGTGACTACACCAAATCAGCTTATGCCTACACGCTAGTCACTTCTCCCTCTCGCTAGTCAAGTGACCCACTGTTTCCCTATCAGAACTTTTAGCCCAATTAAAGAAGTATAGTAATGTAAAAGAGGTGGAGCTCATAGAGGACCTCTTGGGGACATTTCAGCAACTATAAGCTGTCAAATGCACAAATAAGCCACATCGTGCAACATATCAAGGTCACTAAACTAATGAAATTTCCTCCATAAAAGAGGCAAAAGTTTCCTCTAGTCAATAAGTTAAATTTTTGCAAATTCCACCTAGATTATAGGTATCACACAGATAAGTGTGTTACCTTGAAAGATGAGATAGAGGCACTCATGAGAAGAGGGCACCTACCAAAGTACAAAAAGTTCTATTTGGAGGATGTAGAAAAAGAGGAAAGAGAGCAGGATCTCTCCACATAACACAGTCAATCGGAAAGCAAATAGATTGAGATGACTTCACCCATCTTGGGAATGGCCGAGACCATTGCTTGAGGTTTTTGCAAGTAAGAGAAATTCCTGAAATGCCAGAAAAAGGCATCTCAGAACGGTGATGGCGATTAAGGGGAAGAAAAGGAAAAAGTAATATAAGCAGATCTGCTTTATAGAACAAGATTTTAAGGATATTGATCAAGATTATCATAACCTGGTGGTTACATTAGCATTATTGCACAATTTCATCATGAAACGAATACTGATCGATCAAGGAAGTTTTGCTAATATTTTATATTCACATGCAGCTAACACCTTAAATATCCCTAAAAGCATGTATAAACCTTATACAGGTGTACTAATTGGTTTCACAAAAGGCTACGTTTAGATGGAAAGGACTGTGACTTTCAAGTTAACTTTGGGAACTCACCCACTGATGAAAAACCTGGATGTTACCTTCCTTGTTGTGACTACCCTTAATAGTGCCTACAATGTTATTCTCGGAAGGCTATCTCTGAATTAGGTCAGGGCCATTATCTCTGCTACCCATTTGTTGATGAAGTTCCCAATGATTGGGGGAATTGGAGAAGTGCGGGCTAATCACAAGTCACCTAGAGATCTTACATGGCAAGTTTAGCTGAAACCCAAGGAGGCACTAGTGAAACAAAACAAACAATCATCAATGAAAAAAGTAATGAGTGTCAAATGGTAAACTCAACATTACTTGATGCTTGACATGATAATCCCTGTCAACCAAAGTTAGGTTTGGATATAGAGGAAGTGTAGATTTTCGGGGAAGATGATGATAGAATAGTCAAAATTAGGATAAAATTAAAGGAAACAAACATGGATAGGTTAGTAAACACTGTGACATAATCCGGAAGTAACTTGTCACAAATTGTCAATTGACTTGAGCATGAAGCCCGTATAGCAGAAAAAGAGGAACTATGGCCACAAGTGATAAAAAGTGATAAAAGAAGAGGTGGTAAAATTGCTAAATGTGGGATTCATCAAGGAAATCCCACACAACACCTAGCTAGCAAATGTGATCATGGTCAAAAAGGCCACAAAAGAATGGAGGATATGTGTGGACTTCACAGATCTCAACAAGGTATGCCCTAAAGATTGATATCCACTCTTAAACTTTGACCAGCTATGGATAGCATAGTAGGATTTGAGATTCTTAGTTTTGGGGAAACATTCTCAACGTACAACTAGCTAAGAATGCACCTCGAAGAAGAAAATAAAACAACATTCATAATCAATTAAGGGACTTTTTGCTACAGGGTTATGCCGTTTGGATTGAAGAACATGGAAGCAATATATAAAAGGATGATGAATAAAGTGCTTTTAGAATAGATACGTAGGAATATGAAGGTTTATGTGGATGACATGATAATAAAGTCGGAGAGCTTGAAATAGCAGTGGCTAGATTTAGAAGAAACATTTGAGGCCTTGAAAAAGTTTCCGATGAGATTGAATTCAAAGAAGTGCATGTTTGGGGTGAAGGCGGGAAAATTCCTAGGTTTCATGCTAACTAAGCAGGGCATAGAGACTATCCCATCTAAGTGGCAGACTATAATTGACATGAAGAGCCTATCAATTACAAAGGAGATGCAAATGCTCAATGGGAAGGTTAGGGCACTCACATGTTTCATGTTCAGGTCAATTGATAAACATAATCCTTTCTTTAAGTTACTTAAAAATGTTAAAAATTTTGAATGAAGTAATGACTATGAAAAACCTTTCCAAAAGCTAAAAAAGTATCTAGCCATACCACTCATACTTACTTTATTTGAGCTAAGAGGAACACTATATGTATACCTGGCAGCAGGAGCAGAAGTGGTAAGTTCAATACTTATCTGGGAAGTCAAAAGAGAACAAAAATCGATGTACTTCACAAGTCACAAGCAACACGAAGCCAAAGTAAAGTACCAGAAAATAGAAAAGTTGGCCTTCACCTTGCTATCAGCATCTAGGAAGTTAAAATCTTACTTTCAAAGCCACCAAATCATTATTCAAATGGATGCTTCCATTTGGCAAGTTCTACAAAAGCCTAATCTAACAGGTCAGTTAGTGGCCTAAGTAGTGGAGTTGTCAGAATATAGACTTATTTATGAAGCAAGGAATGTAGTAAAAGCCCAAATACCAGTAAACTTTATAGTAGAGTTGGCAAAGGTAGAAGAATCGGGGTTGGAAGGCCCAACATGGACACCATATGTAGATGGTTCATCGAACGGCAAAAGCAATATAGCAGGGGTATTTTGGGAAGACTTGCAAACTTAGTTTTGGAATAGTTATTGAAATTTGACTTTAAAGTAACAAACAATCTGATAGAGTATGAAGCGTTGATAATTAGGCTAAAGTTAGAAAGAAAAGTAGGGGCATGATCACTAAAAGTCAAGAGCAATTCTTATTTAGTAATGGCCTAGGTCTAGGGAGACTACAAAGTAAAAAGAAAAATTGACACTAGCAAAGTATGCTGACATGGCTAGGACCTTAATGAAAGGGTTCAATTTTGAACTAGCAAGAATTCCTAGGAAAGAAAATGAGCAAGTGAACACATTGGCCAAATTAGCTAGTGCCAAAGCAATGGTAAACAACAAAATTGTAATTCAAAAAACATTGCAATCCTCTTGCACAAATAAAGTAATGTGCACGAAGTAGGAGGAAACATGATTAACCCTAATCATGGCATTCCTAGAGGACTGATAGTTTCTAGAAGATTGAAAAAAAAAAGTTAAAAAGGTCGAGCTAATGGCAACATATTTTTTCATAGAAGGGCCAATTATATAAGAAGAGTTTTTCCCTTCCATCACTAAGGTGCCTCCAACCAAGTAAAGCCAATTATGTTCTAAGAAAAATTCACAAATGCATTTGTGGGTCTTACATGGTAAGAGCAGCAATCGCACTAAAAGTAGTTCGTTCGAAATATTTTTGGCCTAAAATGAAAAAGGAAACTTTGCAACTCATACTAAGATGTAAAAAGTGCCATAAGTTTTCAAAGGTTCAAAGGCAGTCAGTAGTAAAGCAGATGTCCATCTTCGCTCCATGGCCATTCAACCAATGAGGCATAGACCTGCTAAAGCCATTCCCAATTGCTCCCAATCAGTTAAAATATGTGGTGGTAATAGTTAATTACTATACCAAGTGGATAAAGGCAGAACCTCTCATAATCATAACCTTAAACAAAGTGCAAAAGCTTGTTTGGAAAAACATCATTTGTAGGTAAAATTTTTCAAAGTATAAGTTTTAGCCTAAGAAAATTGCTAACATCTCCTTTTAGGTATGACCTCCCTGCAGTAATCATATCTGACAATGGAAAGCAATTCACTACTGAGGATTTTCAACAGCTCTACCAAAGGTATATTCACAACTATGCATCTATCATGAAAACATGAATCTAACATGTCTCCAAATAAAGGCAGGGAATTAAGCAAAAGCTCACTTCTGTCGAGCATCTCCTATCAAATGGGCAAGTTAAGCTAACAAACAAGATTGTACTAGAAGGACTATAAAAAAAGCTATACAAAGCAAAAGGAAGATGGTTTGAAGAGCTACCAAGCATTCTATGGTCATACAGAACCATTGTTCATTCTATCATTAGTGAAACTCCCTTCATGCTCACATGCATGAGTGAAGCCATGCTCCCTGTAGAACTTAGGCAAAACTCAGATTATAAAGAGCAGTACAAATGATAGGAGAATAAAGAGGGGGAAAAGGAAGAGCTAGACATGTTACTAAAAACAAGAAAGATGTCTCGACTCCAAAATGAGTGCTATAAGGCAATACTTGCCAAAGTTACAAATAAAAGAATAAGAAGCAAAGAGTTTGTGAAGGGAAAGCTAGTCCTCCAATGGGCAGATGGACCATGCTAGGCAATGACAAAAGGGAAGTTAGCAATGGCATAGGAATGACCATTTAAAGTATAGGAAAACCTATTAAATGGCATTTATAATTTAAAAACTATATAAGGGAAGCTCTTTCCTCGGATATGGAACGCAATGCACTTGAAAGTATATCATGTATAGATTTGATCATGATGAATGAAAATTATGTATCTCAAACAATGAAATGAAAATGAAAGATTACATCATCTACATTATTCAAAAGTACGAGCAGATCCCTTGGCACTTACAAAGCACGAGCAAATCCCTCGACACTAATAAAGCCTGAGTAGATCCCTCAACACTATTAAAGCCTGAGTAGATCCTTTGACACTTACAAAGCCTGAGCAATCCCCTCGACACTAATAAAGCCCAAGTAGATCCCTCATAACTTACAAAGTCTAAGCAGACCCCTCGATAAGAATAAAATGCCCAAGCAGATCCTTCAGCACTAATACAAGACTGAGCAGACCCCTCAGCAAGAATAGAAGACCAAGGAGATCCCTTAGCATTAAAAAAAGATCAAATAGGTCTGTCAATACCAATAAAAGGCTTAGCAGTTCTCATAACATTAGTAAAAACGCATGGCAGGCGAAGCTCTCAAAGAGAGACATTTGAACGCAAGTTACAATAATAAAAAGCATGTTGAAGGCTCATATACAGAAATGAATGCTATGTAAAAATTGATCAAAAGAATACTATACACATGACAAAAATTCATAAATAAATTCATTAATGCAGCCGATTAGAACAAAAAATAGAGAGAAAACAAAAATAGTAACAAAAGTAGAACATAAGGCTAATCCTCCTTCAGCTCTTCCATAATCTACTCCAAAGGCTTGTTATCCTTGTCAGCATTGGAGATACTGCACAAAAAGGCCCAATAATCTACATGTATGGTATCAAAAGTTCCACTCCTCTTGTCCTTGGAAAAACCCTTAGAGGAAATCTTTCCTTTTTTCAAGGACAATGCCTTAGTAAGACTGAGCAGGGGCACAAGCTGATCGACAGGCAAAGAATTATTAACAATATCAGCTATTTGCAATACTGACTCAAGTTAGGCAATTAGTGGCATGATAGGCTTTTACTTGGCCTGAGCCTGGGCACAAGTATCCGTCGGTCACTTGAGAGCTATCTTTAAGTAGAGGATTTCTAATATTTTTTTAACCAGTAAGTAAAGGTAGAGTAAATAGGCAAAGCTAAAATAAAAACATCAATTTCTCTGAAGTGGCCTTAGAAAAGATGGGTAGGCATGAAAGGCATACCCACTGAGGAAAAATCGCTGCTATCGACATATTTTGAAGAAGATGAAGACAAAGAAAGCTAAAAGCTAAAACTTGAAAAAAATGTAGAAAGCTTACCTATAATGATGAAGTAGCTAGAAACCAGGGAGAAGCACTAGAAAAGATGGTGGAAGATGGTAGTAAGTCTAGATTTTTTGAAAACAAAGTATGGCAAAGGCATAGAATGGCTCAGTTTGGTTTTTATAAAGAGCAAGGAAAGATCCCATGATTGGGATAGATGCAAATAAATAGTTTAGATGACAATCCCCACCATAATACAACCTTCAGGTTCCAAGACCCTTTTTGGAAGACAAAGGTCATCATTATCGATAAGGAAACAAAGGTTTCTGAGTAAACTAACTATTGCACCCACTAAGGGGAAAGAGGGCAAATGACATAGCCTAAAGTTACCACTAGGTGCAAGATGATCGACTTAAGTCAGTCGACCAAAATCAATTGAAGAAATGGCTATAGCAGGAACAAGGTCAAACCCGAAGCTGATCAACTTATAACATTTGATTGATCGACTTAAACGTAGAGGTTAGCTTAAAAGCCTTAATGGCACATGGCAAAATGTGTGACATAGGGAATGAATAATGTGAGTGCAACAACCGCCTAATGGAAATCTTGCTAATGCTACCAATTTTACCCATCATGTGCTACTAACTTTGTTATGATTACAAGTCACTTCTTAGCCATTCCTCACTCCACTAGTTAACTTCACCTGAAAGGAAAGCTTCACATTAATAGTGTAAAAAGTTTTACACTCACGATGAATTTAAACTTTATTTTTTAAGCCATTTGATAACATGAATCAAGTGGTTTACATCTTGAGTACAAAAAGAAAAAAAATTATCCAATTAAGAGCGAAATTGATATAAAAAAATAAGGTCATAGGTAGGTGATTCTTTTACTAGAATAATTTAGATTCTGTCATTTAAATTTTGTTTATCTTTCTCTTAATTGCATAAAAATCTTGTTTACTATGCAGAGTACCTTAAAAATATCTTTCTTTAGTTATCAACCTCCCCCGCAGATGAAAATTGAAACTTTCTGAAGTGTAAGGTTGACTAGTGAAGCAATAAGGAGTCAAGAAATGACCTACAAACATTGCAAAATTTAGTCATACACAATAAAAGTAGTCTACTAAGCACACTCTAACGATCAAGTCAGTATTTTAGTAGAATTTTAGTAAGTGTAATAAAGATGATCTAAAAGAAGGATACCTATTTGTGTATATATATATAGCTATCAAAAATGCCAACTTGTATGCTCTTGGATGAATGAAGTATTATCATATGTCTTTAATATATTGGTAACATTAGTGAGATATATACTAAGTAGTTATTGTGATCACATTCACATATGCTTGAATCGTGCCTTTTGTTATGCATTAGTTACGTGGTTACTTCACTGAGCTCTTATTTGGCTCAGTCTTGCACAACTGATCGATCGATCAAGACCCAACTAGCTATAGCCACTTCATCACATGGTCCTGGCCTCTTGACTTAGGTCAACTTGTAATGCCTTAAAAAAAAGGGGAGAATGTTAGCTGAAGGACTGAAGTGAAAAAGGATAAATTCGATTAGGGCTAAATTGTAATTTCAAAAGGATCTATTTGAAGTCGGTGGAAAGTTTTTGGGTTAAACTGTAATTTCTCTCATTTCATTTTATTTACAAATTCCCCCTAAGCCAGCCTTCTTCTCTAGCGTTCCCAAAGTTTCCTCGTGTTTCCTCCAGCCAGACCTCCTCTGCTTCAGCTAGTTTCCATTTCTCTTTGCACCGTCATTGTTTGGCAATCTCTGATTATCAGCCACCTTCTTTCCAGCTCTCTGGCGCCCTTTTCCTTTCGATCACTCTCTCCCCAGCTTGCACGTTCGGCTCTACGTCTAAGTCTCCCCTGTTGTTGTTATGATTGCCTTCTCACCTGATGCCACCGATCGTATCTCCTCCGACGTCCTCCCTTCTTCTTTGACATGGTCTTCTTCTTCTTCTTCTTCTCCGCAAGCTGTTCAATCTTGGCAGAACCTCCCTCCCCTGCTATTTCTTTTTTGGTGAGCTAACTCCATTCGATCCACTACTGTCTGGTGAGCTCCGATCGTTGTCCTCCCTCCATCATCGGCACTTCCTCTCCTGTGCATGCTATTTTTTTTTCAACCAAGAGCTTTCTCTGTTGTTGCTTCTACTTCTCCTCCTCCCCTGTTGTTCAGCCAGCAACCCATATCTACCCATCGATGATGTTTCAGCTTTGGCCAAGCTGCTCACCTACACTTTAGAAGCTGATGAGTAATCCTAGAATAAAAGATTTATTTTATAGCAACCCTACAACTAGTTTCCAAGAAATTTTCCTTGAAACCCTTACTATGCTAACTATGTGAAATTTGAAATATTCTTGTTTTGCATTGTCTTGCTTCAGTAGAGTTCCTATCGAAGGATTGAGAATATTGACATTCAATTTTGGAACTTCAACTAAACACCCAAGTTGAGTGATTCAATTCTTCAAGTAAGCTAACCTAGTTTTCCAAGGATTTTCTAAGGTGAGTAGATAATCTGCCTTACTTAATAAATCCTATTTTTGAAATAATTTTGTTGTATGGAATGTTCTGGTTTTGCTGGAATGATTTGATTTGGATGCTAGCTTTCTTGAAAACTCTCAGGTATGTTGTATTATATATATACATACATAGATTTACTTGATACGATGAAATTATACTCTATTTGTTTTTAGCATATTATTATTTCAAATGCAAATAAATTGAGGTCCTGAATCCATTGAAAATCCCTTGGTAATCTAATGGTGATTATGCAGTCAAATATGTAAATATTCAGCATGCGACTTAGTTTGGGGGAGGGATAAGGGTAGGCTATTGAATACATAAATATTCAGCATGCAGATTTGTCTGGGATAATTATGCTGTTATAATTACCATTAGGAATTTTCCTTGAATTCTAGTTGAGTGTATGGTTAACCGCATATCAAATTTCCTTTTGTTTTTGTTTTATATATATATATATATATATACATATGTTATTTTTATGGGATTATCTACTTACTGGGTTTCTATGAAACTCACCCCTTTCTCTTCCATATTTTTCAAAGCTCCAGGACTCTCCCATAGTACCTTCACCTTACATTAAGAAGAGATCTACTCTTAGATCGAGTGGGTCATTCCTGTCAAGAATAAAGGAATATGAATGGTGTAATAATGGCAGTTGGTAGGATTTTATATGCATGTGTATAATTGCTGGATGCCAAGTAGGATGTAACTTGTATAGTCTGGGCCACTGCATAGTATTATGTTGTTATATAGGTTATGGTAGGCGTATAGTCCTTATGTCATTATATAGGCCTTGTGGCCAGGTATCCTGAAAATATAGAAAACTCTGCTAGATTTTGATCAGAATTTGATATATAAATATTTCATCATGCATTGATGAAATAGTGAGTTATTGGCATATAAATGCGTTATAAGGCATGCAAGGGGTTTTCTGATGGATGGGGTTTCCTAATGGTGACCTTCTATACCAGTCACATTCCATAGGTTAGGGTGTGATACAACTGATAAAAAACTTTTAGGCTGTGTCATTTGCCTCATTCCCTCTCAATGGGAAAAGTGGTTGGACTGCCTAGAGACTCTTTGTTTCCCTAGGCCAATTATCGCTTGTCCTTTGTTAGTAATAAATGATTTTGTCATTTCGAAAGGTTTTGAGACCGTAAAGGTCATATTAATGGCACAGATCTCCATCTAAGCCATTCATTGTGGCCAACCTCAACTGTTGGATCTCTTTCAATCCTCTAAAAAAACCTATCCAGGTCTCCTGAAGGCACTTTTCTGCAGTTTGCCTATAAAGCCAAACATGTCATTGTCTTTTGCTACTTTTAAAATGCATTGATAACAGCAATTCTACTTTAGTGATGGCACCTCTTGTGAATCTCCTTCCATCACCTCATATTAAGAAGGCCTGTCATTTTACTTTAACTTTTCCTATTTATTCTGCCTTACTTGCTTGTCACTTTATTTTTTATGTTACTAGTTGAACAAATCATTCAAGGATAGACTCCCAGCAATTAGCAAAAACACATGCCCGACCTTTGGCCGAGCAGAAACCCACTATTCTCTTAACCATTCGGATCAAGTATACACCAAAAGTGGTCGTTATAGATGACTCCACTACCCTTAATCAAGTAAAGCCCTTTTTTGGTCACGCTAAAGCGTTACCTTCATACAAGTGCAAGGTTCCTACTGAGGGCTTTTCTAAGGGCAAGAGAAGTAGTTCTAATAACATAGATGCCAAATATTAGGCCTTTCTATGTAGCCTTTCCAAGGTCAACTGGAACAAGCCTTTAAAGCAAATCATGGAAGAGATATGGGGAAATTAGGCCTTATTAGATCTTGATTAATATTGTTGCACTCTTCTCTTGCTATCCCCTTGTTTTTTTTTTTACATATGAATGGGCTAAGTCGATCAGTCATATGAATGAATTTATGAACTTATGAGCTTTCCTTTATGTGTGCCTCCAACAGGCTTTAGGAAGCATGGCTTCACTTCCATACATGAGCATGAAGGGAGTTTCACCAGTGACAAAATGAATAGTGGTTCAATATGACCACAGAATGCTTGGTAGTTCTTCAGCTTCTTTTCCTTTTGCTTCTTCGAGCTTTTTTCATACTCCTTCTAATATGATTTGATTCACCAGCTCGGCTTACCCATTTGATTGAAGATGTTCAACAGAATTGAAATTTTGCTTAATTCCTAACCTTCATTTGAGAACATATTAGATTCATGTTTTATGATAAATGTATAGCTAAGAATGTACCTTTAGCAGAATTGTTAGAAATTGCTAATGGTGAACTACTTTCCATTATTAGATATAATTGTCATGAGGAGCCCGCACCTATAAACAATATTTTTTTAAATGAACTTTTACACGTCATTTAAAGTTATAGTTGCAAAGGATTCTATCTTTATCCATTTGATAAAGTAATCAGCCACCACCACTATATACTTTAACTAACTGGGAGCTACCGAGAACGGTTCGAGTAAGCATATGCCCCATTAGTCAAATAGCCAAGGAGCGAAAATAGACATCTGTTTGATTGCCAATTGTTTTTAAACTTTCAAAAACTTTTGGCATTTTTCACATCTTTCCATAAGCTCCAAGGATTCTTGCTTCATTTTAGGCTAAAAATATCCTAACCGAATAGCTTTTAGTACAATTGGCGCTCCCACCATATGAGACCCACAAATGCCTTAATGGATCTCTCAAAAAATAATTGGTTTCACTTGATCGGAGGCACTTTAGCGATGGAAAGAAAAATTTTTCTTATATAACAAACCCCTTCCATAAAAAAAAAGTATGTTGTTCTTAATTCAATCTTCTTAACTTCTTTTCTATCCTTTGGCAGTCATCCCTCTTCTAAGAATACCATAATTGGGGTTAATTATGACTCTTCCTATTTCATGCACATTACCTCATTTATGCAAGGGAATTGCAACATCTCCTAAATTACAATTCTATTGTTTATCACTGCTTTAGCATTGTTTAATTTTGTTAATGTGTCTGTTCGCTCATTTTCCTCCCGTTGAATCCTTATCAGTTCAAAATTGCACCTTTTCAGCCAGCTCTTGGCAATGCCAGCATACCTTGCTATCATCAACTCTTTCACTTTATAGTTTGCCCTAACCTAGGTAATTACCAGTTGAGAATCACTCCTAATTTTTAGATATGCCCCTATTTCTTTTGCTAACTTCAACCCAGCTATCAGTGTTTCATGCTCTGGTTGATTGTTTGTTACTTGAAGTTGAACTTTAGTGAGTATTACAAGATTAAATCCACAAGTCCTTTTAAGATCACCATGGCCCACTATCTGTACTGTTTGACGAGCCATCTATAGATAATGTCTATGTTGGGCCCTTAAACTCGTACTTTTATGTCTTTGCCAATTTTACCACAAAGTTTGCAATGCTTAGGCTTTTACCGCCTTGCTTACTTTGTAAATGAGTCCATACTCTAGTAACTTCATTGCCCAAGCCACTAATCGACCTGTCAAGGGAAGCTTCTACAAGACTTGCTGAATCAAGGCATCCATTCAAATGACGATCTAATGGCTCTAAAAGCAAGGCTTTAATTTTTTAGATTTTATCAATAGAGCAAAGGCTAACTTCTTTATTTTTTGGTACCTTATTTCAGTGCCATGCAATGTATAGCTTGTGAAGTACACCAATTTTTATTCTCCTTCAACTTCCCAGATGAATACCAAACTTGTTGCTTCTATGGTTGCTACTAAGTATATATATATAGTGTTTCCACAGGCTCCGGTGAAGTAAGTATGGGTAGTGTAGCCAGATTTTTTTTTAGCTCTTTAAAAGCTTATTCATAGTCATTAATCCATTTAAAATTTTTAACATTTTTAAGCAACTGAAAGAAAGGAGCATGTTTATTGGCTGACTTGGACATAAAATGTGCAAGGGCCGAAACCTTTCTGTTGAGCATCTACACCTCTTTTATACTTGCTAGGCTCCTTATATCAATTAAGGCTTGGCACTTAGATGGGTTAGCTTTTGTATCCTGCTTGGTAATTAAGAATCTGAGAAATTTTTTGGCTTTTACCTCCAAATGCGCTCTTTTTTAGATTTAACCTCATCTGAAACTTCTTTAAGGTCTTAGATGTCTCTTCAAGATCCTACCAGTGCTGTTCTAAGCTTCTTAACTTAATTATCATATCATCCACATATACTTTCACATTCCTCCCTATCTGCTCTACAAAAATCTTATCCATCATTCTCTAATATATTGCCCCTACATTTATCAAACTAAATGACATAACCTTATAATAGATAGTTCCTTGATTGGTTATGAATGTTGTCTTGCTCTCATCATTAAAGTGCATCTTCAACTGATTATATCCTGAAAATATACATCCAAAATTCAGGATTTCAAAACCTATTGCATTATCCACAACTAAACAATATTTTGGAGTGGACATGAATCTTTAGGGCATACCTTATTAAGGTTGGTGAACTCCACACACATCCTCCACCCTCTTGTAGCTTTTTTCACCAAGACCACATTCGCTATCTAAATGATATGTAGGATTTTCCTGATGAATCCTGTGTTTAGGAATTTGTCCATTTCTTCTTTTATTACCTTCTATCATTTAAGACTGTGATTCCTTTTCTTGAGTCAATTGATAACTTATGGCAAGCTACTTCTGGGTTGATTCTGACATATTAGCAAGTTTCTAGGTGAACACTTTTGCAGGAGCTTTACCAGCCAATCTGGGTTTATTTCCCCCAAATCTACCCAGATCTTGATTACTCTTTCACGTTGATCCCCAAAAAATAGCACCTCTTTTATATCCAAAGCCGACTCTAGGTGAGGATCATCATGCTAAATGTCAAGTAACGTTGAGTCTACTATTTGACACTCATTATTTTTCTTACTAATAAGTGTCGATTTTGCTTTATTGGTGTTTCCTTAGGTTTTGGCTAAACTTGTCATATAACACCTCCGAGCAACCTGCTGGTTAGCCTGCACCTCCCTGATTCCTTCAACTATTAGGAAGTTTATTAGAAAATAGGGAGTGAAAACAATGGCTCCTACTAGATTCAAAGATGGCCACCCCAAAATAGCATTGTAAGCATTATTAAGGGTTGCCACTACAACGAAAGTGACATCTATACTCATTATCAATGGCCGAGTTCCCAAGGTCAGCCTTAGAGTCCCTTCTATCTGCACATGCTCTCCTATGAAACCAATTAAAAGTCCTGTGTAAGGCTTATACTTGCTTCTAGGAATATTCAAGGCATCAATGACATGTAAATATAAAATGTCAACAAAACTCCCTTGATCAGTAATTATTCTCTTAACAATGAACTTGTATAACAGGGTTAAAATAACCATTGATTGTTATGATCTTTATCAATGTGCCCAAAATCCTATTCTGTAGAAAAAATCGGTTCATATTATTCCTTCCTTTTATTCCTTTTTTTTGCCATTACTGTTCTGATATGTTTTTGCCTTGCATTTCTAGAAACTTCCCCTAACAAAACCTCTGACAATTGTTTTAATCATTCCCAAGACAGGGTGGTTGCATCAACCTGTTTACCCTCCAATTGATTGGGCCGTAAGGAGTGATCTATTTCTCTATCTTCTTTTTTCCCTTCTCTTGTATGGAATTTCTTGTATTTTGAAAGATACCATTGCCTTATGAGCACTTTTGGCTCATCTTTTAGAGTAACACACTCACCTGTGTAATGCTCATAATGGTGATGGAACTTACAAAATTTAGATTTATCAGCTAGCAAAAACTCTCTTTATTTTTGTGGGGGAAACTTCATTAGTTTGTCAACCCATACGTCTTGCACTATATGGATTATTGGTGCATTTAGTAGCTTATACTTGTTATATCAACCCTAAAAAGGCTCTTTCTCCCACTCGAGAGCTTTGTCTCTAGAAGGAAAACTATTAAATTGCACATGCTTTATTTGTCATCGAGTGAACTCAACCTACTTCTCGAATTTGGCCAAGAGCTTTAAGACATAGATAGTAGAACACTTGGCCAACGAGAAGGAAAGGTAACTAGAATGAAAACCTAAGCTGATCTGGTGTACTGCCACACCTTCATTGAGGTCTTGGATTTCTGATGCCAAAATATTGAAACAAGTAAGGTACTCCTTAAAGGTCTTCTGACGTCCCTACTAAAAATTAACCAAAGCAATTGAAGTTTTTCTAAACGCCCAATTGGTGGCAAAATATGTGAAAAATGCCTTGGCAAGTTGACAAAAACTATTGATTGACTGTCGAGGTAGAATAGTGAACCACCGTAGGCCAACTTTCTTAAAGGTGGTAGAGAAAGCTCGGCATATTATAGCATTTGGAGTGCCTAACAATAACATTAATGCCCGGAATTCTTCTAAATGCTCTTGTGGATCCAACGTGCCATTAGAGGGGTCTATATAGGTTGGTGGTTTGAAGTAGGTGGGTAAAGAAGTAGCCATCGCAACTGCTAAAAATGGGGGATTTTTCTCCTGGTAAGAAGATAACTGCTTAAAGGTCTGGGTGAAATCCATAGTTAGGTTAAGTGGATAATAGGGTTTGTGAGTTCAGGTGATATAGTGGCAAACATTGGTCACTTTCAGAAGGCTACAATTTTAAGGAGTGTCAAAAGCTGCTGAAGTTGCTGGGGTTTAAAGATGTGAGTGATCTGAGTTACCTGAGGAAAATATGAGGTAACTGTGATAGCTTCCTTGAGAATAGGGCTTAGAGGACTAGGGGTAGTGGAGGCAAAGTACATTGTGCTTGAGCACGATAGAGGGCATCCAACTCCTCACATAGCTAGAGAACCTACTCCGCTAGTGTGTCATCCTCAAGCTCGACAGTGATTCGATAAGCCCCCTTTGCCATTCAATCTCTATGATGATCATCTCTAGCCCTTTCACAATGACAGCGCTCATCAAGCGACAAACTGCAAGAAGATCGCAAATGAGAGCAATAGGCCATAATGGTGGCTAGGAAAGCCACAGATGGCACCAAATAAAACTCTTTAAAGTGTGAGGTTGGCTGGAAAAAGCGGTGGGGAGCTAAGAAATGACCTGCAAGTACAGCAAAGTCAGTTGGACATGACGGAAGTGGTCCACCAAGCACGTTCTAACGGTCAAGTCACTATTTTACTAAAGTTTCGATAAATGTAATGAAAATAATCTAAAAAAAAGGATATCTACTAATATATATAGGTGTCAAATATGCCAACTGCCATGTTCTTGGATGAATGAAGTGTTACCATGTGTCTTCAATATATTGGTAATATCAGCGAGATTTCTGCTATAATTATTATGATCACATTATTCACGCATGCTTGAGACATGTCTTTTGTTATGTATTAGTTAGGCAGTTAGTTCGCTAAACTCTCTTTTGGCGAAGTCTTATGCATAGGTCGATCAAGCTAATTAATCGATCGGGACCCAACCAATCATAGCCACTTCATCACTTGGTCTTGACCAGTCAACTTAGGTCAATTAACTGGAGATTACAAGTTATTTTTAGGCTATGTCAAAAGTAAGTCATTCATGTTTGATTTATCGAAGTTTTAAGAAAAATTAGTTTATACCTCATATGATATATAGATTTAATTAATTTTATTTTATAATAATTTTTAATATGAATTTAAATTATAAAATATAATACATTTAAATATAGGCAAACTATTGTTATAAGCATTTTATGGAATAAGCCAACAAAGGCCCAATGGACCAGACCAAGACAAAAGTGTGGCCTAATCTGGAACAAGGTCATTGAAGCTAGATAGCAGATCAAGCAACGCAAGCCCGGAGCCTCCAGCGACCAAGACTACAACGAGCTCCCTTCAACGTAATTGGGAATAGTTAACATCTGACAGACAGTCTGAACACACTTCCAACTTGCAAATCAGTTTCCAAAGTTCGACAATGATTTGTCTTGCATTTATTAACTAATGCCTAGCATTTATTGCCTGATGCTGCTATAATCATAGTTTTACAATGATAAATTTCAACTTATAACCTTCCCTGCTTTTATAAATAAGAGGGGAGTCCATTGTAACAGATATAAAAAATACATACAGAAACTCTGCTGAAATAGAGATAGAATTACAAGTATTGTAACTCTATAAAACTAAGCAGAGAAACAACATCAAAGCAAATACAATTACCGTGGACGTAGGAACCATACTGGCTTCAGCCAAATCACGATAAAATTCTATTTGTTCATTTTACTCTTCTTCTTCTTCTTGCTCTCACCGTTTCCCCATATTTTCACGTCTCATACAGCAAATTGGATTCCAAAACCTTTAGCTGACCAATTATTGAAATCGATCGTTAACAACTACTATTATATTTTTACCTATTAGATGACTATATAATTAGTATAGTTATATTGATATTAATTGTGAAAGAATAATATATATTTTTAATTTGATAAAGTTATTACATTAATATTTCAAATTAGTTATATTTATCATTTGAATTTTGTTCATCTGTTTGAAAATATTTTCCTAATATGTTAATACTTAAGCCATTTTGTTCATAAATTATATTGTTTAAAAATTTAAATTAATTACTTTATGCCATAATATTTAATTATTTAATAAGAGTTCATGCATTACTATAACTAATATATTATCTTACAAAAATATACATTTTAGAAATATTTTGTTTATAAAATTTAAGAAATATTTTAAATTGAAATTATGATAAACAAAAAATTTTAAAAAGGAAAATTATGAAATATCAAATTTAATATTTAATATTTAAAAATAATGTAAAAATTTAAAGAGTGAGAATTTTTAAATAGATATTATTTACTAAATCAAAATTGGATATTACTAATAATGTGTTAACAAATATTTTATTTCTATATAAATATAATTATTTACTTATATATAAATTATTTAATATGAATAAAAGAAAATATACTTTGAATTAGAAGAAGGCTTAAAAAAATTCAAAAGTCTTTTCCATGACTTAAATTAGAATAAAAAGAAAATTAAAAGTTTTTACTCCCTCTCTGGTGGTTAGTGGAAGACACTCGCTATATAATAAGATTTAAGTGGGAGTAAGTGCCATAACTTTTATAATATTTGAAAGATTTTATTTAAAAATTTAAATTAACTACTTTATGCCAAACTATTTAATTATTTTATAAAAGTTCATGTATTGTCATAATTAATATATTATTTTCAAAAAAAAATATACATTTCAAAAGTATTATTTTATGAAGTTTAAGAAATATTTTAAATTGAAATTGTAATAAGTACTCAAAAATGATAAAAATGTCAAAAAAGGAAATTATGAAATATCAAATTTAGAATTTAATATTTAAAGATGATGTGAAAATTTAAATAGTAAGAATTTTTAGATAGATATTATCTACTAAATTAAAATTAAATATTACTAATAATATTTTGATAAATTTTTATTTTTATATAAATATATTTATTTACTTATATATAAATTATTTAATACAAATAAAATAGAAGATATTTTAAATTAAAAAAGTTTAAAATTTTATCTATAACTTAAATTAGAATGAAAAAGAAAAAAAATTAAAAAAAAATTAAAAATTTTCAATCTCCTTTTAACAACGAGTGAAAAATACTTGTTGCATAATAAAATTTGAACGAGAGTCAATGTCATGACTTTTTAGAAAGATTTTGCATATCTAAAAGTAAACTATAATTTTTGCAACATGAGATAATAGAAGTTTCCACTTCAATTCATTATATATTTTGGAGTAACGTTACGCATATATAAAAAAAAAAAAAAAACTTCTGCAGTAATTCTTAAAAATTGGATCTTTTAATTCTTTTTATGTTAATTTAGGAAAGAAAAAGACAAAAAATGTATTAGTAAATTCTAGTATAATACAATAAGTCATATTATATTATAAATTAGATCACTCCTTTTTTTCCTTTTAAAATTAAAAAACAAATAACAAACTAAGAAATTGAGCGGATCGTAATTCTTAAGTGTTTATCTTAACTATTAAGTCAAGATCCACGAAATAATTCAATAATCTATAATATCTGAGTTTGTGAAAGCAGTGTGTGCATATACCTACCAAACTTTACTTAACCTTTTGGGTCAGATTACCAAAAAAGTAAAAGTAAGAGGACCAAATTACAATTACCCTAAATAAAAACATGGGACCCTGTGAGCTGAGGAAGGATAAATGCATAGCTTGGTCCCTTCCGTAGAGGCTATACCTGTCCCCACAGGGAATGCCCTCTGGCCTCGGTTAAGGGGATCTTTCTGTCCTCGCAAGACGTAGGGGACCCCATTTTCTCTCTCTCCTCGGAGAACTTTTCTACGAATAGTCTGCGTCATATTTAAACCATTACAATCACATTTTCGTTGTTAGTTTTGTCTTCTAGTTATTGTCATAGACACTTCTCTTTTCTCCTCCTTATTCAATCAAATTATCATCTTTTGTCTTTGTAATAAATTGATATTTAATTAAAAAATAATATATATCAGTAATTTAATGCATACATCTATCATCTATTTATCTATCATATTATTAAAAGAGGATTTTTTGGACAGTGATTTTTTGAATAATTTTATACGTGTCAGCTTCAGAAAATTTTTTTTTCCGCCTAAACTCAAACGCTACATTTCATTGTCCCGCCCAAACTTCACAAAACTTTTTCTCTTTACTTTGTTTTACTATGTTAAATGTTTTG
>JANHAO010004767.1:0-23679 GCA_026873985.1 Saraca asoca | reverse complement strand
AAAAGATAGACAAAAACTACAAGTTAATGACTAATTAAGGGTTAAAATCAGGTATTTTTATAGGTACATTTTCTACTTATCAACTCCTCCCAAGGAGGAAAAAGAACAAAGATGAAAGAACTGAATTCTTCAGCATCACCATGAAGAAATAAGATCTATATAAAACTTCCTAAAATCCTCAAAGAGGAGTTATCCATAGGAAATCCCTATGTAACAGGCCATACACGCTTCATAGTGATTCATCTAAGATCTAGACCATTAAAAACATGAGAGGCTCAACCAATGAGTCCATTAGGTCACTAAACCTTGAGAAGTGGGAAAAAGGATCTCTCATGCCTTAAATAACTCATCTGGCCTCACCAATAGGACTCGAGACTGATCAAATGCCTTTAATCTAATGATCCAGCGAAAAACAAGGCTTGGTCACTACCACAACCAGGAGAAAATACACATTAAATATGGATAATACAAGTAAGATGATGGGACACAAGATTGAACGACAGCATTACAGATTGAAATCACAAACTTTTACTAGCTAGACTTTAGCTCCCAATTTGCAGAATGAACTGAGGGCTGGGGGCCAATATTATGTGTAATTTTTGATATTGCACAAATAGGCTGGTAAAAGCCCAATGGATAGACTCAGCTAATAAAGGCCCAACTCATCCAGGATTAAGGTCATTAGACAAAGACAATAGGTCACTAAATACAAGCTAAGGTCATTGGTCAACACCGGTCAAAGTAGTAACCTCAAGTCATGAGAACAAGGCCTAGCTCGTAGCTCGCATAATGCATCCCCAACTATCAATTTAGGAAGATCCATTTAGTTTCCTACTTTAATGGGAGTTTGTTTTAACCATCAATCCTTATCCATCATGCAATCCTAATCAAGTCAAGATACTTATTTGGTATTTGAATTACATTCAAACTGTAACAACCTAACTATTATAAATAAGGGTTAAAATCATTGTACAAGGGACATACAATAGATCAACAATCAAGCAATAGATATGACTATTGAGCCAAAAATACAAAATATGGCTTCTAAGCCAAGAATACAAAGGAATAAAATAACCGTGGACGTAAGGAACCATGTTAAAAATCTCCTGGTGTCTCCTTGTTCTTCCTCTTCCTCTCTCTCTCTCTCTCTCTCTCTCTCTCTCTCTCTCTCTCTCTCTTCATATACAATCTATGGTTTGGGGTTCAAGACTTTTTAGTTGACCAAATTTTATCATCAACAAATACGAAAGTTGAGTTAAAAAGAAAATAATAATAATAATAATTTCTTGATATATCACATAAATTTTACTAATTTGACAAGTCATATTAATTGATTAATTCAATCATCGTGTCAAATTGACCCAATTTCATGGCCAAAATCACATGAAGGAAAGCGCCTCAAGAATATTGGGAGCTGTATTTATTGCACCTACAATCAGACTTCCCAACTTTTATCTATTGTCAGTAAAAGTTTATTATTATTTTTTAGGTTGAAAGGGTGTGCATGAAGATACAATAAAATGATATATTTTAAAATATAAAGCATATAAATAAAAAAAAATATATATATAATGATTTCATATATAATAGTATTGGGGATTTCTTTTTGAAAACTCATTAGCTCACTCGATTTAACTCCTAAGATATCCCTCACTTCAAAAATACTAAAAACAAAATTGAACTTTTCGACCTATTTTTAGTTTATTCCATTGTAGAATATTACATGTGAAAACATAAATAACATTTTATGATGCATTAAAGTAGTCTATTTGTAACAACAAAATAAATTATGACATTAATATGTAAGTTAAGGAGAGCAATACATAAACAAGATCAATGTATTAATAATTTAAAACAATAAAGAATAACATATATATATATATATAATGTTCACACCATGAAATGAGAGATAAAAAAAAGCCTTCGAAAAAAAAAGAAGAAGTAGAAGACAATAATGCAACAAAGACAAATCAAATCAGAGGCAAAAAAGTGAAGTAAGGTTGTGCAGCACTCAAATCAAAGAAAAGAAGAAAGAGAAGAAAAAAAAAGTCACATGGCTAAAAAATTGAAATAATAAAGAAAGGATAGTGACAGAGGCCAATTAGTCTCAGTCATTAGTCTAAGAAATATATATATATATATAAATAATGGTAATAGAAAAAACATAAAAACAAAAACAACACTAAAGAATCAAAGACCATCTTGGCCTCCTTATCAAACAGAGGCCAGGAGTTGGCCTTTATGACTCGCAATTAAAAAGATGGCTTCTTATTCCTCTGCACGTTCCTCTCGCTCTTTTACTTTTATTTTTATTTTTTTACAACTCAACAACTAAAAAATCAAGAATGATCAAGCTTGGATACCAAATAAAGAGAAGTGCATTTCCACATTTCCAAGATTAATATTCAACACTTTTCTACTCTAAGGTTGAGACTAAATGTTTGATATTTTAACTTTCCCTTCTTTCTCTTCTCAAATCTATCTTTTTTTCTTCCATCAGTTTGGTTTTTCCTCTTTATAGTTATCATCTTTTTTTTTTTACACATCATTCTTAAATAACATGCTCATTTTTAATTTTGACTATTTCTACTATTTATAAAATGCAGACATGTAAACCAAAGCTAAAAAATAAAAATAACAATGAAAAAAATGCTATGTGCAAGTATGAGGATGAGGAAGGATCAAAGAGATATACTAGTAGATTTGCTATTAGATTTGAAGATCAAGGTTCTTTACCATTGATCTTTTCTTGTCCTTCTTTGATAGAAAACAAAATGAGTTTTTTTTTCTTGTCTCTCTCCTCCTCTTTTCTCATCTGAGAGCCTTCCATTTATTTAAGAAAAAATTATATTTTTGTGATCTAATTTTTACTTGATTTTTATTGGTTATAAGCTATTTCATCTAGTTTACAGGTTGTTCATCAGTTACCATTGGATTTTATATTGTTCATTCATTTTGAAAAAGTTTGAGTTGCACAAGGAAACTTTCTTTAGAAAATTTTCTTAGTTCAAGAAAGAAGAAGATGACAATAGAAGCTTGCAAATGCAAACTAAGCATTCTTAGTTGAAATTTTTTTTTTTTTTGTCTTAATTTATTTTCCTTGTATAAAGTACACTTAAGTTACTTAATAGTTTTTTTTTCTTGGTGTTTTTATATTCAACTTAAAAAAAACTACTTTATGAGTGATATTTTATAATTTCTACTCTTACTAAAATAATAAAAAGAAATGAAATTTAACCATTTTTTATCTTGAAAGTTTAGTGCCAGTTGATCACAAAATGTGTTAAACCTAAACAAAATTCGGTGTCTACAGTAGCAAAGTAGGAAACAACCCATAAGCACAAAGTCAGCTTCGGTTATGCCAGCCTAAGCAACAAGTAGGATAATATATCCTTCATCAGAGTTGTGGCAGTAGTTTGACTTTTACCATTGGGTGGTGTGAATTTGATTTGTTTTTTGTTAAGAAAAAAATGCAAGTATATATTTTTGTTGAAGTTTTCAACCACTCTATAGAAAATATCATTTTATTTTCAAAAGAAGATAAAGGGAGAGATATCAAGATATAAATCACAAATACATTTTGAAATAAAATATTTCATTTAACAATTCCCCATTTATATTGAAAGATTAAAAATTGAAGAGAATTTACTGGGTACTTTGAATAAAAGTGAATACTTCAATTTGGTATCTTTTGGATTATGAACCAAATCTAGCTATAATGATATATAACTTACAAAAATATAGGTGAACCTTATAGCTTCTATGAATTGATAAATCTTAGTATAAGTTAAAATTCTCACCTATCATATTACACTAGTCACAATACTTCTATTATTCAATGCAATTTTGCACTAATAGATCATGTGCATACCTAGTAATGCATGAGTGCTCTAAAGATATCACCACTATTTCATCAGAGCAGCCCTAATCCACATTCATATAGGTGATTCCATTAAGTGTACACTATAATTAAATACACTACCTATAAAGGCTATGAAATTCATTAAGAGCTTAACTCACCTCTCACTTGTAATTTACAGTCATCACACACCATAGGAGGGACTTAAATAATTTATAGTACTATCAAAATCAACAAATGACTTGTTATTATCCATGTCAGCCTAATTCATGGGATCTCTAATCACAAAGGTCAGGTTACCATCATTATTGATTTTCAAAATTGGATTTAGTATCATTCCCCTTTGATGTTTCTAATACTTGATTTCTATCCAAAAGTTTAGTCAAAGGATTGGCCAAATTCCTTTTAGACTTAACATAATCAATGGAAATAATTCTATCTTTACCAATTGCTTCATAATATCGTGTCTTAATCGAATATGATGATTCTTACCATTGACAGAATTATTCTTTGCAATGGTTATAGCCACCTGGCAATCACAATGCATCAACACTGAAGGTGTTCATTTCATTCCTAATTATATATTTGCCAAGAAGTTTTTCAACACTTAGCCTCATTACTAGCCATCTTAAGAGCTATAAATTCAGACTTTGTGGTGGATTTTGCTATAATAGTTTGCTTGGATGATTTCAAAGTAACTGCACCATCTCCAAAGGTGAACATATAGCCACTAGTTGATTTTGCCTCATCTGAATTAGAGATCTAGTTAGCATCAGTGTATCCTTCTAATATAGTGGGAAATCCATTATACACAATATCATAATTAATGGTATCTTTCAAATATTTCATCAGTCTAATCAATGCATTCCAATGATCATGATTGAGATTTTGAGTGTATCTACTAAGTCTACATACAACATAAGCTATGTTAAGTCTGGAAAAATTCATTAAATGCATTAGGCTATCTAAATTTGAGCATATTTAGGCTAAGAAGCAAGATCACCCAAGTTTTTCTTTAATTGAGTGTTAGCATCACAAGGAGTTTCCATAGGTGTTACATCATAATTTCCAAACTTTTTAAGAAGTTTTTAAACATAATGTTCTTGTGACAATATTACTTTATTCTCATTCCTTATAATCTTAACACCCAAATAACTTTAGCTTCACCCATATCTTTTGTATCAAATTTGGAAGCTAAAAATTGTTTTGTAACATGCACTAAATCAAAACTAGTTCCAAAAATGAGCATATCATCAACATATAGGCTAATGATTATACATCCATAATCTAGAAACTTTATATACACAATTTATCCACTCTTACAGATGAAAATCCATCACTTGACAAAATTTGATCAAGTTTCTCATGCCACTATTTTGGTGTTTGTTTCAAACCATATAAAGATTTTTTTTAATTTGCACACTTTGTTTCTTGATTAGAAATAACTCATCCCTTAGGCTACACCATATAAATTTCTTCTTCCAATTCACCATTTAAAAAAGTAATTTTAACACCCATTTGATGTACAACAAATTTATAAATGGAAGTTAAAGCAAACAAAACATGAATAGAAGAAATTCTTAATACTAGAGCAAATGAATCTAAATAATCTACATTTTGTTTTAGTATAAACCCTTTTCCAACCAATCACACTTTATATTTATCTATTGAACCATTAGAATTTAATTTCTTTTTGAAAATCCATTTGCAATCGATTGGTTCTGTTTCGAGAAGTAAATCAACTAGCTCCCAAGTTTGATTTTTCAAAATTGAGTCAATTTTAGCTTTTATTACTTCTTTCCAAAATTTTGCATGAGAAGAAGAAATAGCTTCAAAGTAAGATAAAAGATCATTTTCAACAAGATATGTGTAAAAATCATTCCCAACAGTTGTTTCTTTTCTCACTCTTTTACTTTTTCTTGAAATTTCATTAGTTTCATCAAAAATATTCTCAAGAGTAGATGTCTTAGGTGCATAAGAAACTTTATTAGGTAATGGGAAAAAATTTTCAAAGAATTCAGAATTCTTTGTCTCAATTATGGTGTTGCAATAAAGTACATCACTCTTTAAAACAAAAAGTCTATATGCAGCACTATGTTGCATATAACCAATAAACAAACAGTCAGAAATCTTTGATTTTATTTTCTTTTTCATAGGTTTAGGTTACATAACCTTAGCCAAACATCCTCACACCCTTAAATATTTTAAATTAGGTGCAAAGCCTTTGCACAATTCATATGGGGTCTAGCCAATTTTCTTATACGGTATTCTATTTTGGATATGACATGTAGACAAAATAGCTTTTCCTCATATATTATTAGATGTTGAAGAGCTTACTAGCATAGAGGTTGCCATTTTTTTTAATGTTCTATTTTTTTTTCAGCTATCCCATTTGATTTTATTGAATAATGAGGTGTAACTTCATGTATTATTCTTTTTTTTTTATAAAAGTTATTAAACATTATGCATTCTCCTCCTCCGATTAACCTAACTCTTTTAATATCCTATGTAATTGATTTTCAACTTCAACCTTATATTATAAAAACATATTTTAAACCTCATCTTTTTTTCTAAGTAAATAGACTTTAGTATATCTGGAATAGTCATCTATGAAGGTCACATAATATTTTTTACCACATTTAGTTATTACTTATTTTAGATTATCTAAGTCTATATGTATTAGTTCTAATAATTCTGAACTTCTTTCAACTGATTTACTTGATTTCTTAGTTAATTTAGTTTCTACACATATTTGACATTTGATGTTATTATTAGTTGAACAAATTCCTAATATTAAACCTGAAGTCTATATTTTTATAACATATGAAACATTCACATGTCCTAATCTAACATGTCATAAATTATAAGAATCAATCAAAAAGGCAAAGTCAATCATGTAAGTAGAGCTAGAAACATTTTCATTCATTATATTTTGAGCATTCAATACAAATAAATCCTAATTACAATAGCCCCTACCCACAAACATATTATTTTTAGTCATTACAATTTTATTAAATTCAAATGAAACCTTAATCCCCACTTTTTCCAACAATAATACTAAAATCAAATTTGCTCTAATGTTGGTAACATGGAACTATCACGATCCAAGTCCTTGGCCATGACCGACATAAGTATCAATCCCTGATTGATATCGCCGACCTTTAACCTATTTATATTTCCATTCCTGCTTATACTTGTTTCAATATTTTCTAATTATATTTACTTAAATATATTTGGTTAGTCGAGGCATCATAAACTTGCAGAAAAAAGGAGACGCATTAAAATATAAACATATTTTTATAATGTACAAAGACATTGCCCAACAGGCTCATGCCACTTTAAACATCAATTCAAGAGGTTTTCATCTAGTTCTCAAAAACTATATGACAACCATCCTACTCCAAGAGTCACCCCATTGGAACCCCAAATATCTTCAAAAGGGCAAAGGCAACAAAAAAAGTTAGATTAACCTATGACTTGTTATGAAACCAAAAGTATAGGTTAAATTAACTAAAACCTTGGGTTATTCTATGGCCATTCTATTTACATATTTTCAAAAAAGATGTTAGCAAAATATGTGGATAGATGATAAAAACCTCAAGGGTCGAACCATCCCATGGCATTCATTAAAAGGACATTTGGGGTTTCTAGAGAGCTTAACTTTGTGCAACACCTCACAACTAACTAAATTTAAAATAATAATATAATGGATCTTAATCTAGTAAAGATAAATTTGTACCTAACTTATGAATTTCTTAACAATAATAATACATAGGTACATCATAGCCATATAATCATATTTCATACCAAGCTTAGTAAACAAGTGATAAGCCCCAGAGACCCTTGAATGGCTTTACACCACATTATCATTGAAACATTATAAAAAAAAAAGACCATGTTTTTCTTATGGCCTTAAGCCATCATCTTCAATTATCAGGTTGTCAAGTCACGTTATATTTCATTTAGTATTTCTTTGAAGAACAATGTAAGTGAGAAGTGAAATTAATAATAACAATCAAAATTCTCCTTGTTACTCTCTTCCAACCTTATCTTGCACAATCGCCAGCCTTATCCCTCACTCTATATCAGGACCGACAGATCCAAGATCTAGTTTATATACCACATTTCATCACATCAATCACATCTTATTGTCATCATTCATCATCCTATGTTTCATGGGGATCTTCAAGGCTTCAAACAATATCATATCTCATAACAATTATGTCACATAGTTCACGTTTCATCACAATCACAATCATACATTTTTTGTCACATTATCATCATAACTATTGACACCAAAACTTAGTCAATAGGCTTGTATCCAATATCATTCCAGACTACAAGTTGAATATGAAGGAAAGTAGAAAAGAAAGATATTGAAAGAAAAGAAAGACAACAAACACTAGGAGTTTTATCGTGGTTCAACTAAAGCCAAGTTGGCCTTTATGTCCACGCTAATTTTGATTATTAACTAACGGTTGTTTTTCTCAGTATCATTACAATGGCAATGCTCTCTCACTATGTACAGTGCTCTCTCTATGTTCTGGCAGAGTGTCTACATGCAATTTTCTCTCTCTTTACAATGACCGCCTCTTTCTATTTATAGAAGGGGAAAGGGTTACAAGTGTAATTTTACAAGTAACAGAATGATTATTTTCACCACACTGGGCATTTAATGCTTGGCATTGGGTAATTAATGCCAGGTAAATCATTGTTGGACTGTTGGGGGGCTGAAGTGTTGATTTAGAGGCTAAGCTATCAGTTGAAAATGTGTGCCCTTAATCACTGACTGGATTTTGTACATGCGTCTAGCTCACTAACCTTGCGACCTAGAGTTGTGCTGGTGGATGAGTTGGAGGCTTTGGCTGACCTCACTATTCTTGCTTGGTCATTCTTCTCAAGGACGGTTAGAGTGGCAGTCCTCTCGTTGATGGGTTGAGGGCCTTCTCAGTAAGCTACGCTCCCTGTTGTGACATTTCTCGATGCCTTCAACTCACACCCAATGGCTTGGTATCCTCACTGAGTGACCTCGATCCCCAATTTGGGCCTCCACCTAGTATCCTCACTGTACCTTCCAAAAAATACCCATAATATAAGCCCCTAAACTCTCAGCTCACTTTGTGGGCTGGGAGTTGGAACTGATAGTCAAAGTATTCATCTATAGTCTATAGGATGGACAAGTCTTTATGTTCAGATTGTTGTGTTATCTTTTTTGTCTTTCAGACTTTTATTTCCCTTGCTTTAGGCCATACTTCTCACTGTGCATAATTTTCAGCCATTGGTATGACGATCTCATTTTTTCTAGACCGTCTAATCTAGAATAGCCAAATGTCCTCTTGGTCATTTGATGAACCCAAACTAGTCTATAAAAGCCTGTGAAGCTCCTCTTGCTTCTCTATGAGGTTTCCTAATAGATGCTTAAGTTAAGCCCACTGTGCTTCCTGTAGCTTGGTTTCTGGTGGAGCTCTTTGAGGCGTGCATAGTCTATTACAGAGGTTTTGGAAGCGTGAATAGCCTGTTGCATATGGCTTCCCTAGATAGCTCTTCTTGTCGGCTCTTGGGAAGTCTTGTATAGATCTTAGATTACTTCCTCACAACTGTTCTGTGAGGTTCAACCTTGCTAGCTGGACTCCTGACTCCTTTTTGAATTGCTCTAGGTTTGAGTCAAGAAATGAACCATTGGCTAAGGAGGGCTATAAGTAGGAGCAGCCATGTTTATTGGTGTTTCATCTGATGGGAGTTTGTCTCTTGGAGGCTGGCTCTCCCCTCCTTTGTGGGGTTAATAGCTTTAGGCTTTTACTTTATTATTGTGTATCAAATCTTCTGATGTAAGCCAGTTTCGTTGAAGGAGGTCTTTTAATAAAACTCAAAGCATTACATTTATATATTTCATCTTTGTAAGTTCATTATATTGATGGCTCAATTGGTTATCGACAGCAACATGACCAACCCTTGCAAAATCATAACTTGATAATCGTTATATGGAGTGTTTAGTGGGTTAATTGACCCCAGTTATTAAAAGTAAAATTTGTGTCAATAGACCTAAGCCAATAAGTTTCAACTCAAAGGATATGTGCCATTTACATGATCAGTCGGTCGTGTTAGCTTCACTTTATTCAGTTGAAAGCATGAGCACCAGAGTGCCTTTGAGGTTGAGTTTAAGTAGTAAGGTGCTCGAGCATCATCACTGTTACAAGACTAAGTTTCTATGCAGGCTGTGTAGACATATTAGTTTGTGCAAGAGTTTTATGCTCGTGGCATTTCTTGGAAGTGACTCGTATAAGAGTTTAGTGCATGGGTAGCACTTCTTGGATGCGAGGCCTTGGAATTGTCTGCAAAAGATTTTTATACGTAGAGCACTTCTTGGACACAAGGTCTTGGAATAGCCGTGCAAAAGTTTCGTGCTCAAGGCACTTCTTGGACTCAGCTCATGCAAGAGTTTTATGCATGGTTAGCACTTCTTAGATGCGAGGTCTTGGAATAGTCTGCCTAAGATTTTTGTGCATAGAGAACTTTTTGGATGCAGCTCATGCAGGAGTTTTATGCATGGCTTGCACTTCATGGACATGGGGTCTTGGAATAGTCCACGTAAGAGTTTCATGCTTGAGGCACTTCTTGGGTGCCGCTTGTGCAAGAGTTTTGCGCATGGCTAGCACTTCTTAGATGCAAGGTCTTGGAATGTCATTGCAATCTAGCACTGTGTGACCTGTAACCCCGCAAGTCGTTTGGCACTCCCATTCATCTCATCCATGGCCCTTATATTCCCAATGACAGTTGGCAATAATTACTATTAATTTTGATAAACGTTTATCGTGTCATCATGAGCTGGCCACTGGCTTCCCTCAAGCCATTGGATCATGGGTAACCGGTAGGTCTCTTGATTTGATGGTGGGATTGTATGATTTTATAAACTGAAAGAGCCTTCTCTTTCCCTCTCAATTACCATTTGAAATCTTCAGAGTTTCAATTTCTTCCTACTCATTTGCTTTCCTCATTGCCATGATAGCTCCTCCGTTGTCTATTTCCATCGATTCCAATCCGCTTTTTCAATTATTATTCAAGCTCTTTTCATCAAAGACTACTGCTGTAAATTGCTCCAAACCTTCTGTCTTTACAGATCATGGTATGTCTCCTCTTGCCTTGCACTTTTCTATATTTTCCTCTTTCATAGGCAGTAGGAAATCTGACCTTAATTGGCTGGGGGATGATAGTGCTAATAGGTAAAGCTTGTTTAGATGTTTTGGCTTGTTTGAATCAGCATAGTTGGTTTACTAGTAGACTTTAGGGTTTTTGGATGTTGTTTTTAGCCTTTCAGGATTCTGCGGTCCAATTGTTGTGTCCCCTCCACTTGCCAAAGTTCAGGCTATTGATGTGGTGACTTAAGGTATGCAAGGCCTATAGTGTAAGGGGTCGTTAGTCTTCGGTACAGTTCGATCAAAGTGACCTGACTAGTCTTTTTCTTTGTGTAGATTGGAGTAGGTCATGCACATCACCGTCATCTAATTAGGGATGAGGACAATGAACCAGATTCATCTCAAAGTGCGGGGGTCATGCGATATACTGATGAAGCGACTTCGAGTGGGAGGGAGGTTGCTATGGACTTTAGTGCTCGTCCAGACCATACCGGGGGCCAAGGGACCACTGCGAGCCAACGTCTCGATCGCCAGGTATTTAAGCTAAATGCCTCAACTATGCATCTCTATGACATTCAATCCATAATTCGATCATGCCAGATGTGCAGTGTTATGGTTCCTGCTCCGAACGATTACGCTCCCCATCTGTCTTGAGGTTTTGTCATTATCGATCTCCCGTATCTCACAACGGGACTAAGATTTCTAATGTAGCCTTTCATTATAAATTTCCTAAATAAAATAAAACTTATCTCATTTCAGCTCACACCAAACTCCTACACCCAGCTCATCTCGCTAGCCCTAATCCATTTGGACAACGGCCTTCACCACCATCACTCGAAACTCTATGCTACTTATACGACCTCAGATGCGTGAGCTTGTCAGATGAGCTTTACTATCTCTTAGCTTGGCAAATGTCGTACGAGAGCATCTTACCGAAAAGGGATGCTAAAGGGAAGCCCAACATGGGGTGATACAAATCTCGCTAGTTCTACATTTCATGCCCCTCGTTGTGTTACCTTAAAAACTTTGATTTCATTCTCATTCCGGATAGGTAGACTGGAAGCGAGTAAGTTTGGTGGTTCTTTGATATTTACTCTTGATTCTGACCTTTGTTTGATTTTGTAAACATGACTAGTAAGAAGCCTACGCCAGGGGCTAAGGAGTTAGAGGTCCTAGACCAGTTCACGACGCCTGAAGATCTCGAGAATGACTTCCAATTCAACGAGAGTCTCCTTTACTACTATAAGCTCGCCCCAGCCAAAGACACTGAGCTTACAAAGGAGATAAGGATCTGTCGAGCAACAGAGGTTAGGCCTACCAATTTTGATGATTACAAGAAAATAATGGAGCTCATTCTTAGGATACTGACCTCTAAGGATGAGGAATAGGCCTCTCCGGCCCACGAGATCAATTCAACTCTAATCATTGCAGACCAGCCTTTGGCCCCTAAAATCGATGTGACCCTAGTTGTCGTAGACCAGCTAACAACTTCGATTGCGGTCCCCTTGCAAGGAGTGGCCTCAATACTGTGACCTAAAGAAGTGGCCGTAATTGATGTCACTACCCCTTCTGGTCCTCCCCCCAAGAAGTAGAAGGTTGACAAAAGAAAGAAGAAGGTGACCTCTCGTAAGTGCACAACACCGGAGGTTAAGGCTATGGTGCTGCTAGCTGAGCTCGGCTCTAAAATAGAAGAGTATGCTCAGATCCTCGTAGATAGCATAGGCACAATCCTAGGATCTAGTAGCAAGATCAGGGTTTTGGAGGCCAAGGAGTTCACTATCGGGAGGCTGGTAATATATGCTGCTCATCATGACTTGGTGGTAAGTATTGCTTCTTGCCTTGATCGTCCTGTTTACTTTGTAGTCTAACCTTGTTGTTTATTCTCACAGAGCTTATTGACACTGATGAAGATTGATGAGGCACTCCAAGGCTAGGATGATGAGAAATTTGGTCTCATGGATGAGTTAGCGGCCTCGATGGCTAAGGTCCTGGAGCTGAGGGAAAAAGTTAAAGAATTGAAGGCTACTCTATCTCGTGAGGTAACGCATCGTGAGACTACTGTGGTGAGTCTTGGCCTTGCAACCAACAATCTAAATAAGGCTAGGATAGAGTTGGACAAGGCTCAGTTACACACACAGGTAGCGATGAAAGTGGCCGATGTTACCAAGCAAAAGGTGAGATCCACAGAGCAGTGAGCCGAGGCTGCTATTGAGAAGTTGGAGGTGTTGAAGAGATAAGTTGAGCTCGCTAAGGAAGAAATGGCTAAAGTCAGGGTAAAGACATCTTCATTGGTAGTGGAAATGGCTAGGGAAATGAGGACCATGACTTATGCTACTTTCTTCTACACTTTATCAGAGGAACATCCTAAGCTAGACTTCTCTTTCTTTGGCCCACAAGCTCTGGAAGCTGTGGATCACTACAAGAAGAGAGCCACCAAGGCCAGCTCTATGGGGAAAGGACAAAGTGTTGAAGTCGAAGCTTCTCTTGTCAAAGTTGTTGCTCAAAGGGAAAGTGGCATGCAGGTCACTGAGGCTATTCCAACAACTGATGTTCCTGATGCTCTAACTTCTGACCCCCAACCTGGCAAAGACACAGCTCTTGAGGCTCCAGCTTTTCGAAATATGAACTTTATAATCTTGAATTTCCTTTCTAAGACTTATAACAGACTTTGAGAACTATTTGTATTGAATGATTTTGTTATGAAGGAAGCTAGACACATCTTTCTTCATTACTTTCATGCTTAAATATGCAACATTATTTGTTTATATTGGAATGAGAATTCAACATGCTATATCAATTGTCACGATTCTGCATAACACGCTACTTTACATATAATTCTTTTCGGATCTTATTCCATAAAAATTTAAAGAATTACATAAACATTTATAATATACCAACTCTCATATGCACTGGGACAGTTACTGATAATAGCAACGAAGGTGTTTGATGTTCCAAGCTCGAAGGAACTCTCCCCCAGTCCCGTCCATTAGATGATAGGCTGTACTGCCTATGACCCTTTTAACAAGGTATGGACCCTCTTTGTTTGGCCCTAAGGTCCCCTTGCTGGGTTTCCATGCTCCAGGCAGAATGAGATGTAGGATGAGGTCGTCGGGCTTGAATTTTTGAGCTCACACTCTGCTATTGTAGTGTCTCGCAATGCATCATTGGTAGATAGCAAGCTTGAGGCTAGCTCTTTCTCTCACTTCTTCCACCAAGTCCAAGTTCGTAGTGAGCAATTTATCGTTGTCCTCTGGATTGAAAGTGACTTTTTACTATGTTGTGACCGTCAGTTCTATTGGGATCATTGCTTTACACCCGTACACCATCGAGAAGGGAGTCTCCCCTATTGAGCTGCAGGGCATGGTTCTGTAGGCCCAAAGCACCATTTGTAATTTGTTCACCCATGCTCCCTTTTTAGCTTCTTATTTGGTCTTCAAGATCCGCTTAATGATCTTGTTGACAGCTTCTACTTGTCTATTGGCTTCCGGATGATCTACGACTGCAAAGCTCTTAGTGATTTTAAGGTCATCGCAGAACTTCAGGAACTGTTCGCTAGTAAACTAAGTCCCATTATCAGTCATGATCTGCTGAGGGCCTCCGAACCTACAAATAATATTGTTCCATACAAAATTTTTTACCTTAGAAGATGAGATTTCAGTGAGTTCCTTCGCCTCTACCCACTTGGTGAAGTAGTCCACGACTACTATTGCATGTTTACAATTTCCTCGAGACTTAGGAAATGGTCCAATCAAGTCTATTCCCCACATTGTGAATGGCCATGGACTGGTCATTTGTCTCAGGTAGGTTGGCGGAGCTCGTGGCACCTTCACAAACCTTTGGCACTTATCACATCTCTTGACAAGGTTTATAGCATCCTACTTCATCATCGACTAGTAGAATCCTTGTCGAAGAGCTTTTTGAGCAAAGGATAGCCCCCCAGCATGGTGTCCTAATGGCCTATATGAATCTCCTCCAAGATAGTGTTGCTGTCCTCACTATCCATGCATCTCAGAAGTGGGATTATGAACCCTCTCTTGTACAATGCATCATCACAGATGCAATATCTGGCTACTTGAACTCACAAACATCATGCCTTAAGTTTATCCTCTGCCAGTTTATCATTCTATAGGTAGTCTAGGATCGAATTCATCCAGGAGTTTGGCACTCTGGCAATCACCATCACGATATCTTGTTGCTTAATGCTTGGGGATAATAAGAGCTTCACCGGGATTGTTCCTAAGAGATCAACATCTTCAATAGTGGATAGGTGAGCCAAGGCATCGACGTGCACATTTTGAGCCCATGGTACTTGATTGATCTTGTATTACTGGAAGGAACTTAACAACTCTTGGACTTTTTGGAGATAACTCATCATCTTTGACACTTAAGTTGGGTAATCACCTTTACATGGCAGAGAATGAGCTGTGAGTCATTGAAAATCTTCAATTTTTTATCTCGCACCTCCCTGGCCAATCGCAATCCCGCTAGCAATGTCTTATACTCAACTTCATTATTAATGGCTTCGAAACTACATCTTAAAGCATAGGAGACCTTGTGCCCTTCCAGACTAATAAGAAACAACCCTGCTCCAGCCTTTTGGTCACTTGATGACTCGTTAACATACAATTCCCACCATTGGGCCTTAGGAACCTTCATTTTCTCTTGCATGGGTCCCGTAAATTCTATAATGAAGTCATTCAACGCTTGGCCCTTGATGGCTAATCTGGGCTTGTATTTGATATTGAATTGGGTGATCTTAATTGCCCATTTAAGTAGCTATCCTGAGGCATCCGTCTTCTGCAAGACTTGCCTTAGTGGGAATTGTGTGAGGACCTTTATGCTATGGGCTTGGAAGTAGGGTCGCAGCTTTCTCAAGGCAATGACCAGGCAATACACGAGCTTTTTCATGGGTGAGTACCTCATTTTGTCATCCAACAGCCTCTTGTTTACATAGGAAATGGGAAGTTGAGCTCCTCCCTCTTCTCATGTTAGGGCTGCACATAAGGCATGTTAGGATACCCCTAAGTATATAATTAATTTCTCACCCTCTTTCGATTTAGATAAAAGTGAAGCTCATCTGAGGTATGATTTGAGCTCCTGAAGAGCAACTTCACACTTCGGGGTCTATTCAAACCTCTTTGCTCTTTTCAGGATGTCAAAGAAGGGGATGCATTTGTCTATTGCCTTCGAGATAAATCTACTAAGCACAACAATTTGGCCATTCAAACTTTGAATATCTTTAGGACCTGTGGGGAACGCATGTCAAGGAGTGCTCTAATTTTCTTTGGGTTCACTTTGATCCCTCTATTATTGACTACAAAATCGAGGAATTTGCTTGAGGCAACTCCAAATAGACATTTGTGTAGGTTCAACTTCATCTGATACCTCCTCAGGGTCCGGAACATCTTTTCCAAGTCATGGACATGATCGATGAGCTGTTTGAACTTCACCAGAATGTCGTCGATGTATACCTCCATTATTTTGCCAATTTGCTTTCGAAACATCATATTTACTAATCACTAGTAGGTAGCCCTCACTTTTTTGAGCCCGAAAGGCATCACCTTATAATAGTATAACCTGTGATTAGTAACAAACAAGGTATGTTCTTCATCCTATGTAGCCATTGGGATTTGATTATACCCCAAATAGGCATCCATGAAGTTGAGGAGCTCGTGCCCCACTGTCGTATCTACAAGTTAGTTGATCCTCGGTAAGGGGAAGCTATCTTTAGGGCATGCCTTGTTAAAGTCGCTGAAATCAATACAAGTCCTCCACTTCCCATTCTTTTTCTTCACATGGATGGGATTGGCCACCTAAGTGGGGTAATGTGCTTCTCGAATTAAATTGTTCACCAAAAGCCTATCCATCTTTTCTTTTAGCGCCACATAACGTTTGGCCATCATCGGCCTTCTCTTTTGGTAAACCAACTTGACGCGGGGGTCAATATAAAGTTTGTGCGACATTACACTTGAATCGATGCCCACTATGTCTTCATGATTCCAAGAAAAGATGTCCAAGTTTCCTTTGAGAAATTTTGTTAGTTGTATTTTCACATCGGGTGGTAATCACCTCCCCAACTTGAGGCATCTCTCTTTGTTTGCTTCACTGACATGCATGTCCTCGAGCTCTTCAATGGGTCCAATGGCTTGCTTAGCATCCACCTTATGAGGGTCGAGATTGTGGCTAACTCCTTTTGTGCTCATTGCATGGGTTTCTCCCCTAAACACTACATGCACCTTTTTCCCCTAAACTCTGAGTTTGACCGTGTCCTCATAGCAGTGCTGGGCTACTTGCTGCTCTTCTCAAATGCATTGGACTTCGTTCAATGTCAGGAATTTAATGGTTAGCATCTTGGTTGATGTCACCATATCAAAATCATTTATGACGGGTTGCCCTAGCACCACATTATAGGCTAAGGGGTAGTCTATGATCAGGAAGTCTACCATGATAGTTGCATGTTGGTCGAGGTCACCTAAGGTGAGTGGGAGTCTGATTTGTACCACCAGGAGTATTCTATCTCCTGTGAAACCATAAAGAGGTTTAGGGGAAGGATCTGGTTGACTTGTGCTTACACCCATCTGGTCGAAGCATCCCTTATAAATCACATTAATGGAGCTTCCAGTATCAACCATTATCCTCCTTACTTCAACATTGCTAATCTTTGCCTAGATAATAATCGCGTCATTGTGGGGATAATGAATTCCTTGTGCATCCTCTTTCATGAATGAGATGTTGTCTAAGGCTACCTTAGCCTTTTTGCTGAGTCTATCACATTCCACATGACTCACAAAAAGAACATGGCCTGCCTCTTGCACATAGCGATTGTGCGATCGATTCGAGGTGCCCGTAATGTGAGGCCTACCATGTACAGTGAAGATGGTCCTCATGGAAGGTGCTTCCTCATGCTCTAGAGTTTGGCAGTGCTGTGGCGTAGGCTACTGGGGATGTAGGGGTCATTACCCCAGGGATCCCACCATATAGTCACTCAAGCGACCCCTCTTAATGAGATCCTTGATGGCATCCTTTAGCGCCCAACAATCTGAAGTGTTGTGCCTAACTTCACTATGATAGGCACAAAATTTATTATGGTTCCTCTTCTCGATAGGGGCCCTCAGGGGCCTGGGCCTGTCAAAATCTTCATTATCCCTTTCGGTCTCATAAATCCTATTTGGTGTGTCCAACAAAACAGTATAGGTCTCGTAGTGACCTCAAGGTTGAGACTACTCATTCTAGGCCTTCTTCACGGCTTGACCTCTAGAACCACCCTTTTGGCCCTCTTTATTGCTCTCGCCTCCAATTCTCTTCTTGCCTCGGTTAGAGGTGCTTGCCTCCTCCTTTTGGCTTGATTTCTTTAGACCGAAGGTTTCTTCCCATTAGATCTCTTTGGCAGCTCATTCATAGAATTCACCTAAGCTCTTGACAGGGACTTGTATAAGTCCTAGTATAATTTTCCATCCTCTCGAAGACCGGTTGAGATTTCCATGAGGACACTCTCATCGACGGGGTTCTCTACATTGCTAACTTCACGTCAGAACTTAGTGATATAATCTTTGAGCAACTCGTCTTTCTATTGAAAGACTGTCACTAAATGGTAGGATGGGGCAAGCTGCTTCTTTAGGGCCCTATACTAATTGAGGAACTTCTCTTGACATTCCTCCTAACTCCTAATGCTGCGAGCTGGGAGACTCTTGAACCATGTTTGGGGTACTTCTCCAAGTGTGGTGGGGAAGACTTGACACTTCACCAATGGATTGGAAGTTTGCAAGTCCATCTAGATGTTAAAAGCATCCAAATGACTGTAGGGATCACTATCCCCATTATACAGGGAGATGTTTGGGATCTTAAACCTACGAGGAAGGGGCTCTGCCTCAATTTTCCTATAGAGTGAAGTTATCCTCTCATGGGATTGTTGGTTCCCCTGGGATACGGAGTTCTTTTCCAACTACTCCATCCTTTTGGAGTAATTCTTCAATCATTGATTCTCAGGACTTTGACCAATGACTACTAGTTTGTCAACTCCTTTCATCTTGCTTACTATGAAAGTAGTGGTCAAAGGTTCTATGCTTCTTGTTGTGCTCGTAGCTAGATGAATCATGATCCATCTTTTGCTTGTGATCGATTTTGTGTGAGCTCTCATCTCGATGTGAGCTCTCACCATGCTAATCACCTCCCTTGTCTTTTCAAACTCAGTGGACTTCAGACCTTAACTACGAGTTAGATGAATGGAGTGAACCAGCTCACTGATGTTCAATCCTATCTTGTTCCTTATGCTGAGGCCCTGGCTGATGACATCCACCCCTCAGTGCAATAACTTCACCCTGTCTAGGTGTACCTTGGGTGTGCACTTGGGCCAATGTTTTGACCATATCAGCTAACTCTTTTATGATGTTTTCGAGTGCTTCCTGATGCAGATCAAGTGCTTCTTGGCACTATTGCAAAGTTTAAGCCTTATCAGTTTCAAGAGCTACGAGTTGGTGTGGAATAAAGGAGGTTATGCTAGTATTAACACTTACCATGAGGACAGCCATGTTCCACTGTTGCTGTATCTGACCTTCAGGTTAGCCAGTAGTGATTTCTGTACTCCTGATGGCTTTCCTCTTACCATTGTGCTTGAAACAGCTTATCAGGAATAGAAGATGAAGAATGTGCAATGGGGGCCCTTCCTCTAGCACCAAAATGTTAATACCAAAATCTGGTCAACAGGTTTGTGTCCAATATCACCCCAGATTGCAAGTTGAATATGAAGGAAAGCAGAAAAGAAAAATACTGAAAGAGAAGAAAGACAGTAAACACTAGGAGTTTTATCATGATTCGGCTAAAGCCAAGTTGGCCCCTACATACATGCTAATTTTGATTATCAATTGACGGTTGTTTTTCTCAGTATGATTACAATGGGAATACTCTCTCACAGTGTATAGTGCTCTCTCTATGTTTCAGCAGAGTTTCTGCATCTAATTTTCTCTCTCTCTTTACAATGACTGCCCCTTTCTATTTATAGAAGGGGAAAGGATTACAAGGGTAATTTTACAAGTAGCAGAATGATTATTTTTGCCACACCAAGCATTTAATGCTTGGTGTCGGGTAATTAATGCCAAGCAAATCATTGTCAGACTGCTAAGGGCTGATGTGGTGATTTGGAGACTGAGCTGTCAGTTGGATATGTATGCCCTTGATTGCTGACTGGATCGCATACATGCGTTTGGCTCACTCACCTCACGACCTGGCATTATGCTTGTTGATGAGATGGAGATTTTGGCTGACCTCACTATTCTCGCTTGGTCGTTCTCTTTAAGGATGGTTGGAATGACAGTCCTCTTGTTGACAAGTTGAGGGCCTTCTCAGCGAGCCACACTCCCTGCTGTGACATCGCTCAATGCCTTAAGCTCGCGCCTAATGGCTTGGTATCCTCGCTGAGTGATCTCGATCCCCAATTTGGGCATCCACCTGGTTAACTGTGCCTTTTACTGGACTTTGACCGGCCTAAACCATACGTTTCAAAAAATACCCATAACAATAACTATCAGGGTTGTTGTCATAGCCTCAATATAGATATATATACACAATTAGTAGGTGGATTGATATTAGCTTATGATTTACTTATGTAGCATTTATTGACAATCAAATTAGGAATTAGTTAGGATTTATAAAAAGTTAGGTCAAGGAGATGAGAATTGTTTAAGAAAAAAATGAATTTAAGCTAAATAAGGTGTATAAATCTAGAGGTGGGATCAGAATCATGAGCACAATCTATTTGAAATTCAATGCAAAATGTGAGTCTGCTTATCTAGAACTGTAGACTTTTGGGAAGCCAAAATATGAATGCGATCATAATGATGATTGAAGTCATAAAACAAGGTAAAGGAGATTCAATTTGACTCATGGGAAATTAGTTAAAGTTTCAATTTGAATTGTAAGACACAATGTTGCACGGTTGTTAGAAGCATGATTGTGGGGTCAGTATAAATATTGCAATTCAACTCATAAGTTTTGGAATTGTAGAAGAACAATAGCCAAAATAAGGGAAATATTATTTCATTTTTCACTAAATCATATAAGTTCATTATACCATTGTTTGAGAAGCTTAAACAAGCATAAATTCTATCTTTTCCAAATATGAAACCAAATTTATATCAACAAGTCCAATCAAACTCAAACTTTGCTATACAATTACAAATACCCATTTTCTTCAACTTACATAAACATTCAATGGATCACAATCAAAAGGGCTGGTAACAAGAGATCAACACTAATCCAACAAAGGTCTTTAATAGTCTTCAAAAAGTAAGAAAGAAGAGCATTTCAAATGCTTAGGTTTTTCACATTTTTCTCCCATCAAATGAATACATACTATTAGATTATGGTTCCATTTCATAGAAACAAGCTACAAATGGAAGATATAAGTTCTAAAAACATCATAAATATATATATGGATTCTTGAGGCGAACAGTGAAATGAATAGTAACTTTTAGATTCAAAAATTCATAAGTCAAATTTAACTTAATGAATAAACAAGATTTTGATATTGAATTGAAGAGAAGCAAGAAAGGAATTGGCAATAAAAATATGATAAATTAACATAAAGGATTGAGATGCTTACTTAGAGAGAGAGAGAGAGAGAGAGAGAGAGAGAGAGAGATGTAAAGTGGAGAGAGTTTCTTGCAGAAGTTGAAGAATGTGACATGAAATGCAACTGGGAACGGTTGAAAGAAGAAGAAAAGCAACTAGCCCTTCATGGGTAAAATGGGAAATTTTGAGTCAATTTACCTTTAACTTTAAGTTGACCAAATTATCTTTTAGAAATTCTTCCTTTTTTCTCAACTTTGAGTCCAAATCTAATGTACTCACCTATCACCACAGCTATGAAATTTTAACACAGATTAGTAAAATTAATTACCTTCATAATGGCTATAACTTTGCATTTGCTAGGTACTTGTAGTCTTAGTTTTGAACTCTTCGAAGTTTTTCAAAAATTAAATCTCAAATACATGAATTATATTCTATAAGCATTCAAAGTGGAAAATTTGATCTTTTGAAAATTCCTAAAATTCATACAATTCATTTATTCTATTTTTAGATACTCCATATCTCACATTTATAGTTTTGAAATTCTCAAAATTTTCAAATTCACCTTTTCGAATTTTTCAAAAAGCCATTTTATTACCAAAATCATTTAATTAAAATTTTTTAAAAAAAACTTAGGGTATTATAGCAACATATTATTAAGAGCAAGTATCTTATCAGATGTTATCTTCAAAAGGACTTTTCCTTTTCCCAAAACTTTTGATGTTCTTAAGTCTCCAAGAAAGATTAGTTCTTCAACTCCTTCTGGTGAGTAAGTGGTGATGGCATCTCTATTAGCATAAATGTGCCTAGTGGCACTAAAGTCCACCACCCATCTTTCACATCTGCAACCATGTTAACTTGGGAAATAACTATAGCAATTATTTCATCTTCTTCAACTAGGTTTGCTTTCGGTTTAGGAGGATTATCATTTTTCACTCTCTTTTTGCATTGTGAAGCATAGTGACCTTACTTACCACAAACAAGGTAATTCCCTTTCTTTTTCTTAAAGATGGACACATGAGGTTAACGCTTGTAATCAATTGTATTTGTACTAGAGGAAGAAGATTTCTTATAGTACCTCATTTGATGCAGATTGTCATGCACCTAGTTAGTCTTCGAGGAACACAACTTTGTCTTGATAGGCTAAGATTCCTTTCAATTCGTATCTTCAATTATAATGTGTGTGACTAATTCTCCAAATGTCAGTTGCTTGTGTTTGTGCTTAAGCTGTTGCTTGTAGTCATTCCAAGAGTCTGGTAGTTTTTTAATAAGTACACTAATAACACATTCTTCCTACAAGTTGATGTTTTCTGCCTTTAAGTCCTCCAATAGCTTATGGTATTCATTGATTTGGGCTTTGATCTCCTTTTCACCATCCATCTTCCAACGATAATAATTTCCAATAACAAATTTTTGTTTCCTTACATCTTTAGTAGTATATTTTGAAATCATAGATTCTCAAATTGATTTCGCTTCCTTGTAACTATAATGATCACTAGACAAAGTGTTTAAAATAGTGTGATGACAAACCTTATTAGCATAATGCCATGCTTCTGCATTTTGTTTTGGTTTTCCATCTGTTGGAGCCCCAACAACCCCATGCATATCCAATATAGAAGAGATGCGGTCCTACCATACCTTAAAGTTTTGGCCTTTGAATAATTCAATTTTAGAGATATCCAAAAATGGTTTGTTATATGACAAGGCATGAGGTAATGAAATGGCATAAGTAGCAATGTGGCAACTAAGGACAACATTCTATTATCAGAGGCACCAACAATGTATTGAGAATTGTAGAAGCCATTATCCTTGAGATAATTGTAAAAGTTGTTGAAATAAAATTGACTGAGGTGTGTAAAACACTGTTCTTAAGGATTATTCTACTTTCTTTAATTGAAAATGTTGATGCCATAATTTGAGTGAGTATTATGTTAATAAAGTGAATCACACAGCCAACTTGTCATGTTTTAAATGACAAAAATTGGACAATATAGAAATGTCTCAAGGCAAAAAAGTGGATAAATTAAATCCTATTGAAAACATATAATATTTTTTATAATATGGTTTAACTTGCATGACAGGTCCAGTTCCACCATCTCTTTTCAACATCAGCTCTTTGAGATT
>JANHAO010004766.1:0-23647 GCA_026873985.1 Saraca asoca | reverse complement strand
GAAACAAAGGCCACAGTTAAAAAAATTGTTGCCTATTCTAATATTAGGCAACGATTTTTAAATGTTGTCAGATTTAATGTTGCCTAAAGCTAAAAATGTTGTAGTGATTTATTCAGAAATTAGTAAACATAGATATAAATATTTAAGAAAATAATATTACAAGATTAGCGGGGTGAGCTGGTATTTCTTTCTTTGGCCATCGTAATTGGATGAAAAGTTAACTAGAATACAGTATGGGGCCCTCCTTCTAGTACCAAACTATTGACGTGTGAATTTTGTCAACAAAGAAGTTCAGAAAACCTAAACTGCAAATGGAAAGTGTAGAGAGAGAGAGATGGATAAAGAAAGAGAGAGAGAGAGAGAGAGAGGAAGAATAGGATGAGGCTAGGGTTTTTAACGTGGTTTAGCTAAAGTAGATTGTTGATCCCTATGTCCATGGTAGTATATTTCTGGGAATGTGTTTATAGAGTTTTTGTATGCTGGTGGTAGCTTGATCTTTGTTGAATCAGTTTTTTCATCTTTGTTCTTTTGCCTCCTTGCATGGTAAGTTAACCATTTGATTTCTCCAAGTACCTTGGGGGCAATAAAGATGAGGGAGAAGCTCTTAGCTTAGGAGGTGGATAAGAAAAAGCTTGAGCAGTCGGCTTGCTTGTTGATCCTCCAGCTCACCATGGTTTAGTTCTTTGAAACCAGCCTTCCTTATAGGATATGATAGTTGTAGGCTTGTTTTGATCTATATTTTTGAATCTTCATGTGTACATTTACCTCATTGAAAGAGGTTTTTAATGAATTTTTTCATATTTATTTACTTTTCCAAGCATATCATATTGGATGTTCTGAATATTGCAAAAGATAACATGTAAGCTATCATGAATAGATTGCTAGAAATCACAGCTAAATAAATAATAATTAAGTTGAATGACCAATCGATTATATTAATTCATCTTAATTGTCAATGAATTCAAACATTAAAGTGTCTCAACTGGTAATGAGTTTGAGCACTGGAGTGCATCAACTGGCATGAGTAGAGTGTTCAAGTGAGTCGCATGAGAGCTGTGCCTTAATTAGCATAAGTTGAATGCTTTGATAAGTTACATGGATCACCATCCCCATTGTATCATGAGATTGTGGCGATTTTAAATTTATGAGGGAAAGGCTGAGTCTCTATCTCTCTAGTGAATGGAGTTCTCTCCTCATATCGATCTTGGCTATTTTGAGCTCAAGAGAACTTCTCTACTTGTTTTACCCTCTAGACCAACTCTTCTATTATCGGATCTTGTGTACCAGATCTCTGGCTGAGAGTTTGTTAGCTTCTTTTACCTCCTTAGTTATGGGAGTAGTGACATGAGGTATGTCCCTAGCTGGACCTATTCAATCCTTTTGCTCAATACGAGCTCTCACGTCATAAACCATCATAGTTTTCACAAGCTCGGTGAACCCCCAATCTTGTTTGTGAGTGGGAAGGGTAAGCTGAATCAGCACGCCAGGGTTTCCTTCTGCGTGTAGTGACCTGAACTTGCTTTTGCATGCCCAGGGTCCGTGCTTGTGTTAGTACCTTAATCGCCTCAATCAGTTCTTTCACTGTGTTCTCAAACATTTCCTAATGTTGGCATCATGTTTTCATTTCGTCAGTCTTAGAAACGATATCAGCAAGTTAGTGGTTGTCCATGGGGGTAAGCCGATGGTAATACATGAAGCAGGGATGGCAGAAGTGTCTGCTGCAAGAAAGGTTAGTTTCCTCTATTATTCTGCTTGACTTTTTGGTTAGTTAGCCAGGGTATCTGAACTTTTGGTGGTTCTTCCTCTGGCCATCACAATTATATTGAAAATTAACCAGAATATAATATGGGCCCTCCTTCTAGTGCCAAAATATTAACCATGGAATCTGGTTGACCAATAGAGTGCAGAAACCAAATCCAGCTACCAAAATGTTGATAGTGAAATCTAGTCACCCAAGAGAGTGTAGAAATTGAATCCAACCAACCAAAATGTTTAGTTAACCCCAAACTATAATCTGGTTGAGTAATAAAAAGAAAGGGTTAGAGGAAGAGGAAGAATAGAGAGAGAAAACACAAGGAGTTCTTTAACCTGATTCAGCTAAAGTCGATTGTTAATGCCTACATCCATGACAATTGTATTTCTTCTATTTATTTTTTACAGAGTATTTATATCTATTATGTGATCCTTTGTTATTTTTTTTCCAAAGAATCTGTTCTCTCTGTGTAAAAATTATTCCCCTTTTATAATGAGTTCAACCCCTATTTATAGTTACAGAGGCGTAATCTAAAAAGGAAAAATAATAATTTAACTACAAGTTAATTTAAGCAAGTGGGTGTTTGTAAGTTGATGCCCGTAAGTTAATCCCTCTTTGGGTTTAACCACAGTGAGCTTTTTGGAAGATGGTTGGGAAAGTGTGTCTCGATCTACAAGTTAAAGCTCATCTTTAGAGCTAAGATCTATGAGTTAAAGCTCATTTTTTGAGCTGAGATATGCTAGCTAAAGCTCATTTTTAGATATGAGATCTGTGAGATAGAGCTCATCTTTAGAGTTGAGACCTGCGAGTTAAAGCTCATCTTTAGAGTTGAGATCTGCACGTGAGGTCACTAGCAACCTAAGTTCACTTTTTGGCGAGCTGAAAACTTGATCTAGTGACTTCAATCCTAGACCATTCACCAGTTAGACTTGTCTATTAGATTTTTGCCAGTCCATTTACATGGTTTCAGAAACATCCATAATAGATGGACATATTAATAACTGTATTAAGAATTGAATAACATCTCGACTATGTCAAAGGGTTAGGGGAGGAGTGGGTTTCAAGGCTTATTTTGAGGGATCATCAAAGCATATTCAAGGATCATTAGTTTTTGTGCAAGATCTTACTTTAGAGATTATTGCTCAAGTGACAGAAGGTGAGGGAGGAGATTACTACTTAATTGAGAGAAGAGAATTGGGTCAAGTGGGAAGAAATTTAGAAGATGTTTTCCTACATTCAGAATATGGACATGCAGTTATTCTTAGACCCAAGGCTTATTCTTGATGAGGTAGAGATGGACCATGCCACCTTGCCTAACAACATGAGAGAAATGCCTGAGAGACCCCGACCCATTTATAGGGTTATCGATGGTAAATGACTATCATGAAAAGGTTAAACTTCCTTTATTATCTAAATAATTTCTAATATTTTTCATGAAAAATGACATTATAATTAACTTTTTCAATTTGATTTTTTTGTCTACACAGGAAGGAGCCAAATGCCTTCTAGCTCTGGTGCCCAGGGACATACAATAGCATACAAAAAGATTTTTCACAATTGTACCTTCCATTGTAACAATTATTGGGTGAGTAATCAAAGATCATTATTGACACCCACTAGATTAGAGTGTAAAACTACCAATATTAATAGATGAAGTAAGGATAGTAGGCCAAGCAATTAAGACTTACATCATATTGCAGAAAAGTCTTATTACTTTGGTTACAGAGGTATCATTCTATATAAGAAGTGATTATGTTTAAAAGACCCAATTTTACTATATTTCTAATATCTAAATTTCATAATTTTATACATATAAATTAGGTTATAGAGGAAGCCAAAAAGGTTGAGAGTAAGCAGACTAAGGAATCAATAGCTCAACCAATTGATCAACCAACTCTAACCCAAGAAAAGCCTCCTATTGAGCTAAGGAAAATCTTATCTGTTGTGACTAAGAAGATGGTGAATGATACATTCATCCATGTTCATACAGATGCCAAGGTCGTGGGTTATGAATGTAACATTTATTTCACCAAGGACAACATCATGCAATTCTTAGTCATGGAAGAGATAAATATATCTTGCATCTAAGTTTTTGAAATGTGAGTTTACCTTTAACTTTCAATTTATAATCTTATTTATATTATACTATTTAAAGTATTTTATTAATCATTTCCTTTATTTCCTTGTAAAGGCTTCTGCATCATGACTGTATAACCATAGGATTGGATGTCAAATTTCTATGTCCACAGTTACTTGCCAGTAGGCGCCAACAATCATGAAAAGACAACATACTTCTTGAATGCCCTAGAAAATACGAGGCATTGTGTTTTTGCACCATTTATCAAGTCACAAGTATCTAATGTGATATTTAATATTTTGTTATTATAGACATCAATTTGTTATTACTTATTTAATATTTTGTTATTATAGACATCATTGAATACTATATGTGATATATCCTAAGAGAAATATCATTTATTAGGTTGATTCCTTGTGGCATCTAGCTTGAAAGAATATTAGAATTTTAGTTGACTCGTGAATTGTTTTATAAGTTAAAATTTAGTTTTGAGATTTATATTATATGATTTCCTTTATTAATATACTAGTTTCTTGCATGAATTTGATTCAACAAATGTATTAAGGCTTATTTTTACATGGCGACAATAAGAAAAAGCCTAACACAAAATGGATCACATTAAAAATAATTTTTTTATCATATTGAATACTTTTTTTATAAATATTCTAAGTAATTTCATATTTAATGGAGGTGTTTATTTATATTTGATTTATTGTAATGCCCTCTTCAAAGAGGAAATGTTGAGTGCTGAAACTTTATATTGAGGTGCATAAGTGACATAATCACTCAAATGGAAGAGAATCACCACGATCCATAAGAGGTATAATAGTTTGATTTGGATATTTGATATATAGATATGTTGAGATTTCTGTTATAAAAATTATGGTGTTGCTTTATGATATATGGATATTTGATTTGTTATATGTATATCTGTTTTGTATTATTTTGGAGTTACACTCAAGCTGAAATTAATCAAATTTAATATTAGTGGGCTAGGTTTTTCCTATTCTATTGTGATAAAAATCAATAGAAAAGTTATAATATTGTCTGTTTTATAGTTGTAATGAATTATAATGTATATTCATTTTGTTATCCTGTAATCATGCGTTGTAAAGTTGTAATGATTTAATAAGTTGTAATAAATTTTTGTTAAAAAAAATGTAGTTAAGAGCCAAGACAATGGTTTTTTAATAGAAACTTACTTCATTAGCGATTTACACGTTAGTTTCAAATGTCAGTTTCAAGATAATAATTGATATCTAAAATGCAAATTATGACATATAACATTAGATGCATATTTTTTAAAAATGACTAGTTAGAGGAAAAATATCGATTTTTAATACAAAATTGAAGTCTAAAGCCTCAACAATATAGATTTTTTAATGAAAACTAACGATGAAGGTTTCTACTCATTTTAAATAGATTTATATATTATAGATCTTTATTTTTTTTAAACTCTATTCATTTTGCTTAATTTTATTTATGAACAAAATTTATTCTCTAATCATTAATTTTTCTAATCCAAATAAAATAATTCCATTTTACAAAAATTATAGAATATTTTAAGAATTTAATACTATTAAATTGGATAAAATAATTCAAGAATTTAAATATTAATTTAATAGACAAAAATAATTAGTCTTTGAACAATTTATTTGTGAAAAACCATATAAGAAAATAAAATTGATAAAAATAAATTTAAAATAAATAAAATACGTTGGCATTGCCTGTGTTTTAAAAAATCACTAGTTAGAAAAAAAATGTCAATTTTTAAATAAAAACTGCCGTCATTAATGATTTTCACATCGATTTCAAGATAATAACTAACATTTAAAATGAAAATTATGACATATAATATTATATACTCATTTTCAAAAAATAGCTAGTTAGAGAAAAAACGTCAATTTTTAATACAAAATTAATGTCTAAAGTCTTAACAATGTCGATTTTTTAACGAGTTCGATATCAAAAGTCTCCACGCATTTTAAATAGATTTATATATTATAAATTAATATATTAGATGTATCTATTTTTTTAAACTCTTATTGTTTTGCTTAATTTTATTTATGAACAAAATTTCTCCAATCATTAATTTTTTCTATTTCAAATAAAATAATTTCATTTTATAAATATTACATAATATTTCAAGAATTTAATACTATTAAATTTGACAAAAAATTCAAGAATTTAAGCATTAATTTAATGGATAAAAATAATTTAAAAAATAATTAGCTTTTGAATAATTTATTTGTGAAAATTGTAATATATTATTTAAGAAAACAAAATGAACAAAAATAAATTCAAAACAAATGAGATGTGTTGATGGGAATATGAAAATTAAGATGTTAGTATTGACTAAATGACCAACATCAAATGTCTTTCATTTATATAGAAGTTTTCGCATATTTGACTGTCACTCTTGCTATCTTCTAGGTTTGATATCGTAATTCTCTCCCTCTTCATTTCTGGTGATTCGAAGGCACTCTCACTTTTACTCTCTTGTCGACCACAAAAGCGTAGCTGACTCTCACACACTCTCTCAATAGTCATCTGATAATAATATATAATTTGTACAACCTATTGAATATTGGTTTGCTTATATGAAATATATATATATATATATCATTTTACTAATTTCATAAAAAATAAAATTTTGTCTTCCAAGCAAAATGAATATGGGTTAAAGATCCGCTTAGAGAAAACAATTAGGAAAAATTAAAGATAATTGATTGTATTTATTGGTAACTATATAAATTTTAGTTTAAACATTTATATTTGATATGTTATGTGTTTATTGTATATAGACAATTAATTATATAATTTTTAATTTTGATGTTTATTAGAATTAAGATCATTTGATAATGATATTATTTGATTATGTGTTTACTTGCATTACAAGACAGGAGAATATTTGAAATTTCTTTCAAGTAATTAATTGTGCTTATTGTATATATAGGCAACTATATATATTTTTAATTTAGATGCCTATACTTGATATATTATGTGTTTATTGTATATGTGTTTATTCTTATCTAAATTGTATATATAAAAATGCAATATAGGCTTATATGAATGGACATGGAAATACTTGAAATATTTCTTCCTTGAGACTTTCATCAATGTTAGAAATTACATTATAGGAAAAAACTTAATTGAAGGAGAAGCACAATTGAGAAAATTTAGTCAAAAGTAAGTAAAATGATTATTATGTATAAACTTATTAAAATGACATGTTTTGATTTTAATTTAATTTTGTAATGTGTTGAATTTTTAATTAATCCAATAAAATGTTTAAAGTTGTTAAAATTAGAATTATGTTAGGTGATTATATATTCTGATTCAATGGTTATTTCTACAAGAACATAAATAACAATATATTTCTATAAAAATATAACTAACTAATGGCAGGTTTTTGTAAAAAAAATGTAGCTAAAATCAAGGTTTTCTTTTAAGATTGATTTTTTTTTTCATAAAAATTGAAATCTTTAGTGATCCTGAGAAAAGACATCAATTTTTTAATAAATATGATGTCTTTAGATGTCAATTTTATATTAGAAAATTGATATCATTTCCTTTTTTACACGTTAATTTAAAAACTGACGTGGATTATTCTAACATATCATGTTGTTCAAATAGACGTCGATATCCAAATTAATGTGAAATGCATAAAATAATTAACATATAAATGTATTTCTGTAGTAGTGCTTCCTGAATCAACACAACTTTTACATATCTCTTTTACAACTTAAAAATATACAATAATCTTTTCTATGTATCTAAAACTTGCCAAGTCATCTAAAAATTAAAAAAAAAACTAATAGATTTAAATCTAATTTTTTTCATTCATATTTTAATCATTTGAATTTAGTTATAATTTATCTTTATACATAAAATATTCATTGTTTTTATTTAAATCCTATAATCATACTTTTTCACTATCTTATTAAGAAAAAATTATATTAAAATTTAAATATAATATTTTTTAATTTTTTTTAAAAAAATTTGTATAAATTTTGAAACTAGTACTTAAGTAAACCTTTGATGGCATTTTCCTAATAATATAAAACTGTAGCACTCATCTTTACCCTTACCCAAATGTCATCATGTAGCAAATGTTTATTTCTCAAGAAAAGAAGAGTGAGAAAAACTTTTAATTTTTTTATTTTTTTTTTCAATTCAAATTTTAGAAAAAACTTTTTGTTATAGGTAAAAATTGGCTTCGACAAATGAGCCAATAGGGGCCGAACAAACACCAAGATTGTCCAGCTCGTTGAAGACATCCAGAGGACATCACTTCGCACATCGCTAAAAGGTGATGTAGAGAAAACACGAGAAGCTCGCCTTGCCGAACGACCATGCCGTTCGAGCTTGTAGCAATCCTGAGCTTGCTGAGCGAGCTCCAATAGCGACCCCCCGAGCCCAGAATCCCTGTTCGAGGAGGCAAACACTTCGTCCAGTAAAGACCTTGGTAAGGCCTAGTGTTAAACAGACTTATACTAGCTTACAGCCAACAAAAGGGGCCCACCAATCTGCAACAGTCAGATTATAGGATCCCCTCTGTCTTTTATATTTATTTCTTGATGTAACAGAACTGTAGCTTGTAATTATTACATGTAACCCCTTATTCCTCTATAAATAGGATCTCATTATTAGAAGAGGAGGAGGCCGGGGGAAAAAGAACAATAAGTAGACACTTTTTAAACACTTTCCAACATAATAAAACTCCGCTGTGGATGTAGGGTCCAGTGTCGCCCGGATTTAACCGAACCACATTAAAACATTGTCTTGTTCGGTCTTCCTTCCTCTCCCTTCATACTCATGCTTTAGAAGACAGCTTTGGGTCTAAGAATTCATCTCCATTGACTGGAGTTTGGGCTCTCCGTGTGAACCAAATTCCTACGTCAATATTTTGGCGCCGTCTGTGGGGACCCATCTGCTCTCTAAAGTGTTTCCAGTAACTTTGCAATGGCGAGAAGAAGGACCACAAGGAGTTCAAACACTTCAATTGTATAGCCGGCAGACATTCCTACTACTGAAGCTCATTACCAGCAAAATGACTCCCCCAGAATAGGAAAGGCACAAGCGTCTCCCCAACCTCAGCAAAAACTTAGAGGTAAGGTGAAAAAGTTGGCGGAAACTGTGAAAGCATTGGCGCAAGCATAAGCTCAGGGTGCACAAAGGCAAGAAGAAATCATAGCACAACTCCAACAGTTTTGTAAAGAAGCCTGGAAAGAAACTCATAAAGATCACATCAGTTAGCGACTAGAGGGCTCACAACGAGCGGAGAGCTCCACCCCTCAATCCGAAACACGGGACTGGATAATGGAGGAAGTCCTCCAAAGGCTGAAGCAGTTAGAAGAGCGCCCGCGACCTCAAAGTAACTAACCTCGATATGAGGAAAGTTTATCATTTTCTATGGAGATTGAAATGCAACCCCTCTCGTAGAAACTCAAAGTGTCCGCGATCCTACTATATGATGGGAATAGCGACCCCAGTGACCATTTGGGTGCATTCAATATCCAAATGGACCTTCAGACAACTGACCCTCTGGTGAAATGTCGTGTCTTACTGGCCATATTAGGAGGAATATCTCAAGCATGGTTCAGAAACCTCCGGGCTCGCAACGTCAACAGCTGAGAAGAATGCCAAAGGAAATTCGTTGATCAATACCAGGCACTGAAAAGGCAGCTGGCGCCTCCTTGTCACCTCGTAATGATCTTTCAACGCAAGAATGAATTGCTAAAAGATTATATAGCTAGGTTTAGGCATGAAGCCAACTTCATGGAAAACCCGTCGAAGGAAAGCATCTTAACAGCGATTTCAGTGGGACTATGCAAAGACGGAAAGCTGTACAAAAGCCTATACAAATCCCCAGCTTGGGACCTCACTGAATTTTATGAGCGAGCTGCTAAGCAAATAAGATGGGAAAAAACTTTTGGGGCTGAAGAGCCTAAGTAAAAAATGGACACTAGTGGCCCCACTATAAGCAAAAAGAGGGGTGATGAGAGTCGTAGTCACAACCCCAATTCTCAGCTCACGAAAAAGGCACGAACTTAGCAATCTGGAGGTCGCTACAAAAGCTATGCCATCCTGTCAGATACACAGGATAGGATCTTCACCGCAGAAAGGCACAATGAAGACTTTGGGAGGCCCAGTCCAATGAGCGCCTCCATCAAATCTAAAGATCCAAGTAGATTTTATGCTTATCACAACAAGATTGGACATACCACCTCGGAGTGTTGGGTACTAAAAAATGCTATAGAAGACCTCATCAAAAGAGGCCGGTTACAGGATTAAGTGGTAAGGTCGCCAAAATAGCAAGCTCAGCGAACCTAGCTAGTCACTGGTCGAGAGCCAGAGCCTTCCATCAGAACCATATTCTAATTTTGTAAGATCGACTACAATTTTAAAACCTCTATATGAATTGTCCAAGCAGAACGCTGTTTGAGAAAGAACCACTTTATGTTGAACCTATCGAATTCATAGCCGATTGGCCAAAATTCATAAACGCTACCCAGCTAGCAACGAGTTAACGAAAACTTGTCCAAGGGTGAGATGGCCTAAGAGCTTACCTTGCAGAACTGAGGGTGATACGGCCTAAGAGCCTACCTTACGAAAATAAAATTTCATCCAAGGATGAGACAACCTAAGAGCCTACCTCGCGACAACAAAAACAGAACCGAGGGTGAGAAGGCCTAAGAGCCTACCTCGCAATAACGAAAACAAAACCGTGGGTGAGACGGCCTAAAAGCCTACCTCACAAAAATGAAAATTCATCCGAGGGTGAGACAGCCTAAAAGCCTGCCTCGCGACAACAAAAGCAAAACTGAGGGTGAGACGGCCTAAGAGCCTGCCTCGCGACAACAAAAACAAAACTGAGGGTAAGACGGCCTAAGAGCCTATCTCGCGACAACGAAAACAAAACCAAGGGTAAGACGGCCTAAGAGCCTACCTCAACAGCACGTTTAAGCCCCATAACAAGTTAACGAGCCCATCACGACACGAGGATGCTAGAATAAATTCGTTACAGCTCTCATGTAACTAAATATCCATAGCTAGAATGCGGTTAGAAGATCGCAGCTCACATGTAACCTCTCATCAGGCGTAGCTCTCATGTGGCCTGGTTTTTACTTACCAAAGGCGATTGAGTCATGAAAAATCAAAGAGTTAAAGACATGGCTGATTGGTCAGAAAAATGTTTCATTAATATATTAAGATTTACATATATTGATGCACTAAGCATCCCTTGCAATATTCAAAAGCTAAGTAGGAAAGCTTACACATTAAAGGGGCCTCATCCAATAAGGTAAAATTACATCGGGAGATTCGAAGTACAAAGCCAAGAGGCAAAAAGCCTAATACTACCATTCCGGCAAGAAAGCAAAGAGCCAACTATCAGGAGATGAACTCCTGCTAGCAGGAAGACTAGCAACTCCACTCCTGTAGTCTTCTCATCCCCAAATGATGGTTCCTCCTGGACCAGACCCTATATAATTCAAAAAGGCACCAAGAGCACGACCAGTGGAGTTGGATTCTATGGAAGGACTCGAGGGAGATAATCCAAGATCTGCATAAGACTCTCCAAGAGTCTATAAGACGAACCCTGCGGGGAGGTTATGTGCAACAGGCCATCCGTGCCTCCAAACATTCTGCAACAGACCATCCATGCCTCAAAAAGTTCCACTGGAAGTCAGGTTATAAAAAACACAGGAGGCTCAACAAACTCCTCCATTAACCCTTCTGTGAAGAGGAAAGAAGACCCTCAGGGTATAAAAAGACCAGCCCGATCCACCAAAAAATCCAAAAGATATCTGGCTGATCTTAATCAAACGGCCCAAAGCAAGCAAAAGTGCCACGCCAACAGTCGGAATCTACAAACAGGAAAAAGCATGGTCTGAAGCAGAGTGAAAAGATAGAAATGAAACTTGAAATGACAGTTTAGACAGGCAAAGACTTTGGCCAAGAAAATAGACAAAGCCTCAGAAAAATCGTAACTCCCAGTCCGCGAAGCGAATTGAGAGTTGGGGTTCTTATGTTATGGGTAAAAATTGACTTCGAGGAACGAGCCAACAGGGGCCCAGCAAATGCCAAGATTGTCTAGCTCATTGAAGACGTCCAGTGGACATCATCTCGCACATCGCTAAAAAGTGATGTAGCGAAAATATGAGAAGCTCGCCTCGCCAAACGACCATGCCGTTCGAGCTTGCAATAGTCTCAAGCTTGCTAAATGAGCTCCAATAGCGACCTCTTGAGCCGAGAATCTCTGTTCGAGGAAGCAAACACTTTGTCTAGTAAGGACCTCAGTAAGGCCTAGTGTTAGACAGACTTACGCTAGCTTGCAGCCGACAAAGGAGGCCTACCCTGTAGAAAGTAGTTTGCAATAGTCAAATTACAGGATGCCCTCTGTCTTTTACATTTATTTCTTGATGTAACAGAACTGTAGTTTGTAATCATTAACCCCTCCTTCCTCTATAAATAGGATATCATTGTTAGAAGAGGAGGAGGTTAGGGGAAAAAGAACAATAAGTAGATACTTTGTAAACACTTTCCAAAATAATAAAACTCCGCCGTGGACGTACGGTCTGGTGTCGCTCGGATTTAGCCAAACCACGTTAAAACATTGTCCTATTCGGTCCTCCTTCCTCTCCCCTCATACTCACGCTTCAAAAGATAACTTTAGGTCCAAGAATTCATCTCCGTTGACTAGAGTTTGGATTTTCCGTGTGAACTAAATTCCAACGTCAATACTTTTGTATTTATTTTAATAATAAAATATTTATTTGAATTATAAATAACTTATTTCTAATTTAATTTTTTTAATTTTACTACTATTAAATTATTATTTTAATTTTTTAAATATCAAATAATATTTTGATTTCTAATTTTTAATATTTAAATTATTTATTTATTTGAGTAATACAATTTTGATTTCAATTATAATATTATTGAAATAATTTTCAACTTCAAATTTAGTGGTATTATATTTAAATATTTAATATTAAAAATAAAATTTAAAAATATTTTAATATTTTATTAAATTGTATAATTCAAAATTAAAATAATTTTAATAATACATCATTTAATTTTTAAATTGTAAACCACTTTAATAAATGCTATATATCCTTATTCTTTATTGAAATTATCTATTTTAAAACAAAATATTTAATAAGATTATCTACACTCAATTTTTAATCTAAATTCATTAATGAATTTCTATTTTAATTATTTTTATGTGTATTAAATAATTTATATATAAGTATATACTTATATTTGTATTAACATAAAGTAGTTATATTAAATATCTAATTATGATTTGAAAGATAATATCTATTAAAAATTATAACTTTTTAAATTTTTATATTATCTTTATATATTAAATGCTAAATTTTATATTTCATATATTTTTTTAAATTTTTTATTACTTTTTAGTATTTATCACAGTTTCAATTTAAAATATTTTTGAAAATTCATAAAAAATATTTTTAAAATGAATATTTTTAGGTTATATTAATTATAATAATACATGAATTTTTATTAATTCTATAATTAATTCTTCTACCATAAAGTAGTTAAATAAACTCATCTGATTATTAATATATTAAAAAAATATTTTTAAAAAGATAAAAAAATTTAATTGATAAATTTAATTAATTTAAAATATTAATATAATAATTTTATCAAATTAAAAAATATAATATTTTCTTATAATTAATATAAATATAATTATATTAATTATATAATTATTTAATAAATAAATAATAATAATAAATTATCTATATTAAAATATATTATATTTTATAAATAAATTATTATCAAATAAAATTAATCAAATCAATGCATTGTAATAGTATATTTCTCAAAAAAAATAAGGTCATGCTATGACTTTTCTTTCTCCGTCTTTATGATATGAACAAAACAATAATGATATTCTCATTCTCTGCCATCCATTTTTCATTCAATGCCACTCAAACAGGTGGGATTCCGAATCTCAACCACTATTTGCTGAGACGGCGAAGCAAACTTGTGATATGTATCATAAACAGAAACTTTCCATTTTTTTTTAATAACTCAAAAGAGTTTCTCATTCAACATTTTATAAAGTCTTATCCAATAATTCCTCTAAAAAAATAGCACGTTCTCTTATTTTAATTTATTTCAATTGATAATGAATCAAATTTAGAGATAGATATCCTCACGTGATGCTGGACTCCATATCCACCAACAAACTCGTGGATATATCTCTTTTATTTTTTTTAATAAATACATTCTTTTTCTTTAAATTTAACTTAATTATATTTAAATTATTTTATTTTTAAAATACGTATCTATTTTTTATTTTTTTATAATAATAAATTAATATAAATTTAAATAAAATAAATAAAAATAAAAATTATTATATTTATTTTTGAAAATAAAAAGATGTAAATATAATTAAATAAAATCTTAAAGAGGTAAGTGTAATTTCATCTTTGTTTTTAGGGACCTGCCCCGTCCGGTTCGTCATAAACGGTTCGGCCTACAGCTAGCAGTTCCTTTCCTGGTAACCTCCTTTTCTCTCATTCCGCCTGCGGTTGACGTAGCGTTCTCTTGTTTGATTGCCAGGGCCACCATTGCTTCAAAACAGTAGCTATTGTTAGGGTTGTTTTTGCACATTCAGCTTCAGTTCCTTCCTTCTTCCATTTTCTCTATTGGTGCGTTCTCCTCAATTTCCCAATTTTCTGGTTTTTTTAAGCTTGTTTTAATTTATTATTATTTTTTTGTTTGTTTGGAAGCTTTGTTTGTCTGATATGTGGGTTTAGGAAATCTGAAGCTCAATTTTAAGACTCAACTGAGAATTTTCCTTCAAGGGCTTTTCTAATTTCATTGCTTGGTTCTAGGGTTCTTAACGTACCTTGCCTCCGCTCCCAAACTTTTAACCTTAATTTTATTTTGTGGGTCCTGTTTTGAGTTTAGCTTTCACCTGGCTTCATTTAAAAATTGTTGCATTTTCCCGCTTATCGACCATGGTTGTAATAAACCTCCCGATTGTTGAAAGTTTGCTTATTCTTTTCTAGTAATTCACTGTCGTAATTTTTCTGAAACCAGTGAACTTTGTGCTCGCTGAGTGGACTTAACTTGTAACAAGTTGGTATTTGTGATATATATATATATATATATATATATATATAGTTTTTTAAAAATAGAATGTATCTGTGAAATATAAACCAACAAATTCAAAATTTTAGATCTTATGAACGTGTGGAAAATTTTCAACTTATTCCAATTTCCTCTAATAGAGTAAATGATTCTTATATATAATTTTTTTAGAAGGATTAAGATTTGCGCATATGAGTTTTCTGTATCAGAAATAAGTAATTTTCCCTGTTAAATACATACTTGTACTTACTACTTATAATATTGATAATTAAACCGTAAGTCTTCTTCTTTTCTTGTTGAATCTCTTGTTTGCTGTCTTCCTTCATATAGTGATCTAAGTTTGGCAGTTTCATAACTTGTTTTCTGTACGAATGGGATTGTGACAGATTCAGTTCTTATATTGACCGGTAGTTGTCATTTTTTAATTTTGAATAGAGGGAGGGATCACATTATATTTCATGATCCATCATGGAGATACAGTCCTCTGGCAGGCCAATTGATTCGTTGCTAGAGAAAGTACTTTGCATGAATATTCTGTCTTCAGATTACTTCAAGGAGCTCTATCAATTAAAAACATATCATGAAGTTATTGATGAGATATACAATCAAGTTGATCATGTTGAGCCATGGATGACGGGAAATTGTCGTGGTCCGTCAACGGCCTTCTGTCTTCTTTACAAGTTTTTTACGATGAAGCTCACTGTCAAGCAAATGCATGGGCTATTAAAACACCCTGATTCTCCTTACATTAGAGCGGTATGTAGAGGAATTGCAATTTATATGGGCCTCTTTGTGGTTATTTTACTGAATGTACTAAAAGCATCATATGGTTGTAAATGATTGTTCTGTCTTATGTGTCTCTTATTTCTCCAAGCATGAGTTAATGCCAATGTTATAATTTATATAACAATCTGACCTATGTCACCTTATATTGAACTTTCAAATAACAATCACCTTGCTCTGTTAAGTTGCTATTACAAATGAGAAACCCTGCACATCTAAACTAAATTAATTCTATAAGTAAGCAGAAAGTAAGGACATTAAACCATGCAATTCGTAAATTCAAATTTCAAGGTAACACTTCCTATTTTTGTGTCAGTTGAAGCACATGTTTAATTTCTGAAATGAGAAGGTAGGTGTGGGTATTTACTTTAGAAAAAAAATCATAAATGGTCATTCATTTTTTGTGTAACTAAATTTGGTCGCTTCCATTTTATATTGCCATGATTTTTTGTGTAACTAAATTTGGTCGCTTCCATTTTATATTGCCATGATGGCAGAAGGCCAGAAACTACTTAAAGTGCATCTTGTTTGTCTTTTATCTATGCTTGACGTCAAAACACTGAGGTGTGTTCTGTTCCTCACTTGTGCATTTGTTCTGATGGTAATGTTATACTCTGTATTTATTCTCTGATATTGTTTGCAGATTGGATTTCTGTATTTGCGATATGTTGCTGATCCAAAGACTCTGTGGACTTGGTTTGAACCATATGTGAAAGATGAAGAGGTATGACTAAAAATTTATGAACTTTATAGCTCTGAAACCTATTATGCAGGATCATTTTTTAAGTTCTTCTGAATTTACGTTTAAGCATGGTTGAGAAGTTGTTGGATATTTTTTGAAATCTTATTCTATGCCTTAGTGATTGCCTTGGATTACTTTCCCTCAAACTGGATTTCTAATGGTGTTACTAACACAGACTTGGCACTCACTGCTGAAAGATGCGGTGTCTACTGTCTAGGTAGTAATTGATATTCTACAGGTGTTGGATGTCAAATTGTTGTTTGTATGGTATATGACTCAGCTGAATATAGTGCCTAAACAGTATAATATATTGAAAACTAAATATTATGTTTTGGCCACGTTGTGTTAATCTCCTTGTTGCTATGTAATCTGGGCCTGCAAATTCCACTGTGGCCCAATTTGCCAAAGTTTTTAGAGTAAATAATGAATTTTGGGTTTCATTTTTTTGAACGATCTCCTCTTCTTTGAGAATGCCTGACAAAAATGTGTTGTATATTATAAAAATATATTTATATGAATTTTGGTTCTGTGCTGCAGGAATTTTCACCTGGATCTAGTGGACGGATGACCACAATGGGTGTATATGTTCGTGATTTACTTCTTGGACAGGTTAGTTACCATTAAATTTGTTACATGTGAGATAATGGTTCTTGGTTTAACCTCATTACTTCTGGCCTAGTTTTCCTTTTGCTTGTTAATTCAAATCTTCTACATGATAGTCAGCAAAGTACACCATGACTACTTGATATTGTGACTTTTTAACCTAATGTCTTGTACAATAGCAATGGGGAAAATCATCTGACTCAAGTGTTGACTAGTTTAATTGAGATTCCTGTCTTCAGAGCTCTCCTTTCGGAATGCAGATGCATCACGAGATTGCCAAAGCAGACATGTCCATCGTCATCTCATAATTTGGAGTGACAGTCGTATGAGGTGCTTTCAGTATCTTTGGACATAAAACTTGCGTACCTACCAGTAATTGCTGATAGAACTAGATGAAAAGAATCTGGCCTTTTCTTCTAATTGCTGATAAGAACTATCTTCTGATAATTACATTCTATGCCTGGTATGACCTCATTAGCAACTAGCTAGGATACGTTTTTTTTTCTCTTCTAGAAAGGGGCCTACCTTTGGGGTCTTCCGGAACAATTAGTAAATTGGGTGAAAGAGGATTGAAAGCAAATGAGTAATGGTTTCTAGGTCTTTTAATTTTTTCTCCATCTCTTGCTGTTAGATATTTGATAACTCCTTTGAATTGATTATTTTGTTCTTTTGTGATAATCTAATTATTGATGTTTTATGATTTTGGATACTTTGTGCTTGGTACATAATATGCCATCATCATTGACAAAGCTTAATAGCTGCAATTACTTAGTTTCCTTTGACTCTTTTATTAACATGTTAATAACTTGACTTTGATGAAGTGCATTGATGAGTATTTCTACGGGTGCAGTATTACTTTGACACACTCTTTCCCCGCATCCCTGTTCCTGTCATGCGTCAAGTCGTTGCTAATCTTGAGAAGCTGAAGCTCCCTGCCACACATTCTGGTACAACTGGGGAAACAACTCGTCATGGTTCAGATGACACTGCTCGCAGACCACCTTCTGTCAAAGCTGCCCTTTCAGTCTCTTTTGGTCAGAGGGCTCCTCATCGTGCATCAACAAGGGACTCATCACCTATACGCCGTACTTTACCTCCTGCTCCTTATGAAAGAAATGGTACTGATGACTTGAGAAGATCTCCAAGTAGCCGTCGCAGCCAGAGCCGAGAATATCCTGACAAGGACAAAGATAGAGAAAGAGATCGGGACCAGTCTCAGTCCAGGGACAGAGACAGAGACAGAGACCAATATAGAGACAGGGGTTGGGATCTGGATAGGGACAGGGATTGGGAGCGGGTTAGGAATAGAGACCGTGACCGTGAAAGATACAGGGACAGGGATAGAGTCAGGGATAGAGATAGGGAGCGGGACAGAGATAGAGAACGGGGTTATGATTATGATAGGAGGTCTAGGTATGCAGAGAAAGAAAGTGGCCGAGATTATGTCAACAGTGACCACAGTGGTAGTAGGCGCTATCGCAGTAGGAGCAGGAGTCGGAGCAGAAGCAGGAGTAGAAGTCAAAGCCTGCAAACTGGTACTGCAAGGTTTGATTCTCCTTCTAGTCCTCAGAGAGATGGAGGCAGGGACAAGACATCTGCATCTAGTAATCTGGCTAAACTTAAGGATATATATGGTGATTTGGGTGATAATAAGGGAGATGCCAACGTTGAGAGAGTTCCTAGGAGGGATAATGGAGGTGAAGAGGTAATTAGACTTGGTGGATCTACTTGGAAGTAGGGAAAGATTTTACTAATGGCTTACTTGTGTCAAATGTCAGATAACTTTGCATCAGTGAAGAAAGCTTATTGAAAAACTTCCTTATTTTTGCTTCTGACTTGCACTTGGTAGACCAAAATTGGATTGATCAATACATGTAGCATCATGTGATGGGATAATTTATATCGAAATTTATTCTCAATTTTCTTTCTGGTGCTTCGGATTTCTTGATTTGTAACCTGAAGTCTATACTATGCTCTATGAAATATGTGTTATCATGGATTACTTGAAATTACAATTGTCTGGGTCGTCATTTACTCAATGTGTTTGTGGATTCTGCAATGGCCATTGATGGTTAAAGATTGATGCAGAAATCTGATGCCTTTAGAAATCAATTTCAAATCCATACCCATCGTGTACATTGGTGTGATACTTGTAACTTTGACGCATAATTCCTTTCTTCCCTCTTATTTCCTTCCAAATCTTCCATAATCCCCAATCAGGATGTTGGTTTTAGATTTCGCATAATAATAAGGGGATATACAGATTATCCGAATCCTGAACCATTTAAAAGCCAAAAAAGGACCCTCAAGCAGGAAAAAATATATATATATATATATATATAGATAAGAAAGCAACTTGTAAGAGTAAATCATCTTGATTTCCTATGAGGCATGGCAAAATTAGGAAGAAATCTTTCCTTAATTTTAAATTTTACGGTCCTATTATATCATAAAATAAATGTATATTTTCATTATGACTTAATTAGATACATGAGATATAATTATCAATAATTAAAAAAATTTAAAGTGCTGTCTTTGTAATTTCACCATTTCAATGTAATTTATTATTAAAAGTAGTAGCTTATAGAGTTATTGGTCAATACCAAAACCTTTTTCATGAACACGCGAAGCATAGAAGTTTCCCTCTTCAGTTCTTGCTTTTAAAGCTTACAATAATAAATTACTTGACATGGACGACCAGAAGATGTTCAAAATGCCCTCTTTCTTCTTAAAACTAGTACAAACTCATTCTATAGATTCAAATCTTGCCAACCATTTATATTATCTATACCCTACAATTTATACTATGAAACTATAAACTAGCACCTTCACTCTGCTTTTCAACACAAATTATACAATTTTGGATATCTTACCTGCGAATCAACTCTATTTAAACTTTGACTACAAGTTTTTAAACAAAAACACTTCACTCTCAAGTCTCACTCTCAGCCTTTTGTCCTCATAATGGTTACGGAACCCCTACCCTGAGTGTGAATCCTTGTGAAGGCTATCACTTCCTTTCCTGACATACCAAAACTACGAGGTGAAGGGAATGGCCGAGCCACAGAGTCTCCCATACATAAAGACACAGGGTGTGGAATTGGCTTTGATGGGCTCATTAGCATATGGTTATTTATGTCTTCTAGCGTTGTTTCCCCTTCAACTCCTCCACTCTTCACCAACTCAAATGGGTATGCTATTTTCTTCCACTGACCCTCTGCATTATTACACCAAAAGAATTAAATTAACCATTTTGTTAATACACAAACACACACACACACACACCAAGTTACAAGATGCTGTGGGATAAAGGAGGAATAGAATGCTAAAGTAAGAAAAATGTTAATTCCGCACGAACGTTTTTCACACTCTTCCTCTCATACATAGCACAATCTAAATCAAACTGACTCTAGCTACTTAAAAGCAAATTGGTCAGTTTGACATAAAATATGTGCAATGAGAGAAATTATTAAGTATATGTCAGGTATTACATAAAATCAATTATAAACTAACATGTGTAAGTTTACTTATACGTGATAAGTAATGATAAACATGTTAATAATTATTGACTCTATGTAGTACACATATATACATAAGAATTTCATTCAAAAGAATAGTGTGTACATGCAGCACCACTTATCAGTAATGTCCCTCTAATATTTTAAATGAAAAGTATGTAGTACTTGGAACTGAAGCATCATTATTTTCATCTATGTCTCTAGATGCCCAGCTCCTCTGAGGAGCATCTTGTTTGATAGCTACTAAATGCATATCATTTGGGAATGATAATTTGCTGCTACTATTCTTGAAATTTGGACAGTCTGAAGAGCAATAATCTGCATAGATGACATTAAAGCATTGGTAGGAGGATGTATCAGTTACTGGCAGATATGGTACCAATTACAAAAGCAACATTAAAAGACATTGTCAGTCAAATGATTTCCTTTTATAGTAACTCATCATAGTCTAAAATAGAAAATTTGAAATGCCAAGCGATGTCAAATCATGGTCTTCAGGACTAACTTTAATTAAGCTAGATGGCTACAGATCAGAATAGTGCTATTACTGTAAATTCAAGAAAGATTGGAAATGAATTACCATCAAGAAATTGAGTTTTTGGGGAAGAACAACCCAAGTGGTCTTCCAAAGAGTGGCTTTTCTGTCATTGATTAAAGCATCATATCATCAGCTTTCCAAGAATTTGAAGATTAGAACTTTGGAATAATGATTAAATTAAATGCAGAGATAATAATTAATGAACCTCTTGGTTCTGAGAATAAGATGGTGAATCTTGCTGTTTACACCAAATTCCCCAACCAGCAATAGCATCTTCAAGGTACCCAGAAGATGTATCAGATGAAAACCAGGACTCTGATGCAGAAACAACATGCATGAACAAATTAAGATAACAGGCAAGTAAACCTAGTAATCTGAGTTCTTGGAAACTAATTGAAATCTATAAAGTGAAAAATCAAAATGGAAAGAAAGCTTATTTTACCAAAAGAAGAATCAGAATGAGTGGCTCCAGTGTCCATTTCCATGGAGGTAGGGCAGTGAGAAAAGCTGTTTTTGAGTTTGTATGCAGAGTTTAATTACTGCATATTTTTAATTTCAAATATGTGAACCAAAAAAGGCACTGTGTTTCACTTTTTGGGTTAAGGAAAATTATTGTAATGGGACCCTTTGAAATGCTGAAAAATACCCACACAAACCTAACCATGGACTAGTCAATGCTTTTCAAAATAATAAATGGGCCACATTAATTAGATTGATTATGCAATGTAACTATTAAGTTTATCAATATTCTTTGGCTCAATTTGACAACTTGCCTTTTGGTTATCTTCTTAAAAATACAGACTTTTTATGAAATCTATTTTTTTTCACATCTTACATACATATGTAATATAACTTGTTTAAAATTTACTTATTAATTTAATTTACATATGGCCAATTTTAAATGAATTATATATATAATTATATATAAACTGTGAGAAAGCTGTGAAATAATACAGTAAACAATTATTACTGCTTATGTTATTAACCCGAGATGCTAAAAAGATGATATGATAAGACCAAGGGTAACTTCATCTGAAAGTTTCTGTGAGTTTCTTTGTCTCTTTGTCTGTGTCTCTATAATGACTACAGATGGATACAAATATTATTTTTATCTCCTTTAAATTCCTGTTAAAAATTCTATATAACTTAATTTTTGCATTTTATGGAAACCTGGAAAAATAGTTTATTGAATAATCTGTGTGATGGTGAATTAAGTGATTAATGAGAACTAGAAAAATTTAATAGATAGGTTTTCTTTGTTTTGTGAGAGATATCTTCTCTTGAAAATTTTATTGTTTGTTATTAAAACTTAAAATCATAAAAAAATATTTTATTTATTTAATATTATATATAGATTATATAATAAAAATATCATCCTCCTCTCTATAATATATTATAATATTATATATTATTTTATTAATCATAAAATATGTAAATAATAAAATATTTTATTTTATTTTATGTGTGAATAAATTTTTTTTAAAAAAATACCTTCCAGACAAAGTATATGGACTACCGGTGGGCAGTGGATTGCGGTTCCAAAATGTGATTCAAACATATAAAAAATCTGGTTTTCTTATTAGCTATAAATCTTTTTGTTAGGTATAAAGATTTTGAAAGCATGAAAATCTTCATTTCCCACTTTCGTTACATTTCATTTTCTTTGAAGTTTGAAGGTCTGTTCTCTGCCTGACGAGCTACCAAAATACATTGACCTTTCTTAAGCTTTTATCATTCTTCAGCGTTGACCTTTCCTTTTCCATTTTTTGATATAATAAACCTTTGTTTATTTGTTGGATAATTTGTTTCTTCCAATAAATCAACAGCCACTTTATAGAGAGAACAATTTATTGTCCTTTCTCAGTTCATCAATTTAATAGTGCTCTGCAACGTGATAATCTTCCAGCTTTTAATTTTATCACTACTAATCCTGGAGCTAAGTTATGAAGAAATTTGTCACATATCTTAATTTATCTTTAGCTGAATTAAAGAGATATTAGTAACCTTGTCACTTGCATTTGTTGAGTAGTGACATTGGATTTCATTGTTGCAGGTGTGAATTTTCATAAGTTGTTGGATGTTCCACATGGATTAAGAAGGTAAGTACCATGATGATGTTAGTGTTACGGTGCTGTCACTTGAAGGAATAATCTGCAAATCATCAAGAAAGAAAGTAACTGTGAATGTGAGAGCTTCATCTTATACTTATTGATATATGGGATGAAAGAAATTTTCTTTTGAGCGCGTATCAAACAGTTTTATAATTTTGCAATTGATTCAGGATTTTACAGTGAATGGTTTGTTGCATGATATGAACAGTTATCATTATTTATAATTTCGCAATTGATTTAGGATTTTATTGTAAATAGCTAATTGCACCATATGAACAGTTCTCATTATTTATCATACATCAATAATTTAGATTATTTCCTTTGAATATGTTATATTTGATGTAAAATTTTATTATACTTAAACGCTTTGATGCTTAAGTCAGTAT
>JANHAO010004765.1:0-23818 GCA_026873985.1 Saraca asoca | reverse complement strand
GTGTCTTCTCCCATTTAATTGATGTAACACAACTGTAGCTAGCATTTAATGTATGTCTGCTCTCCTTCTTCTATAAATAGGATTGTCTTGCTAGCAAAAAGGGGACGAGAAAAAGAAAAAGAGGCCAATCTTGTACCCAAACATTTTCTATACATTATCAATAAAATCTCCGCCGTGGATGTAGGGTCCGGTGCCGCCCGGATTTAGCCGAATCACGTTAAAACACTGTCTTTCCTTCCCTCTCTTCCTCCGGACCATCTCTCGCAGCACTTCCAAGAGTGACATTGATTCCAGAATTCTACATCCTGTTGGCCGAAGTTTGGTTCTCCCTACACGGATCATATTTCACCGTCAACAGTTATTTTACTGTAGAATATTTACTTTAATTATAACTATTTTATCTTTTTCTTCATACTCTCTTGATTTCATGTACAAGTTAATAGATTTATATCTTGTCTGATTTTTTTTAATTAATTTCTAGCTTTAAATTTTTCTTTGGGAAGAGAAGTTGCAATTTATTGCTTCTCTTCAAATTGGAATTCTAATCCAATATTAATTGAAAAAAGTGATACCAAATAAGCTATTAGTGTCAATAACTTGTATTTAAAACTATAATATATACTCACAATATGGAAAATTACATGCATCATAAGTATCTTTTTGTGGAGGTATTATATATTAAATTTTAAATCAAGATAAATTTCTTACTTTTAAAAAAGGGATATATTGATGCAAACAAGTATTTTCTTTTGGAAATAAAATAAAATGTTTACTTTATTCTCTTTTATTGACTAATACATAGTATGCGTGAATAAATGAAAAAAGTGAAAAAATTAAAAATTTTGACATTTATCTTTTTACTAAAAATGAAAAGCTTGTGATTATATAATTAATTTCACTAAATAATATTATCTTCTATAAAGATATTTATCTTATAGTATAACTTATTACATATTATGTTCTTTTTTTTTAAAAAAAAATACTTGCATACATAATGCATTATAGTAATTATTAAAACAATATTTAAAATATTAAATTAATTAATTTAGAATTATTAATTAAAAGTTTTTATTTTTTTTTTTATAAATGTAATTAGGAATTGGACTTGAGTTTAGTCTAAATTAAGCTTGGACTTATCCTATGATATATAAAGGCCTAGCTCATTTGATGAACTTAAACCCATAATTTAACATAATAAATTAGGCCAATAGCCTATTAAATATAACCTAATAAACCCCAAACCCTTAAGTCTATAAACACCTCTGTTAATAAGATTTAGGTCATCACCACATGCCTGTTTAATTAGTAGATTTGAAACCACAAAAGGGAGAACTTTTTCCTTTGGGACGTAAAAGGGGAGGAAAACTAGATGAATAAAGGAAATAAGTAGGATTAACACCAAAAAAACTATGGGACATAAAGCAAGGGCTCCAGCCCAGTAGTATCGGGCTGGGCTACCCATCACACTGCTGGGCTTATGTTGGCCTCACAAAGCCACCGAGGAAAATTATGCTGTGGCAGGTTTATTAAACTTATTGCCCCAATTTCTACTTCTTGTTTGTGCAACGTTGTCCTCTCCTTGTTCTTCCTTGCAATGTAGTTTTTCAAGTGTTTATTTTTGTTTTCATGATCAAACATTAGTTACAGCATCTAACTCAAAGAATCCGTTTCAAGGTGTACGTTGACGTTGAATACGTCTAATCACACCTTTGAATAATGATAATTAGTATGAAATAAGACTTGCAAACAGCATGATTTATTGAAACAACTTTCAATGGATATATATTCCCATGAGTTACGTACTGAATTTTGAGAATGCATGTACTGTTGCATGCATTGAATAAAGGGACCGACGGATGTCTTGACTTTCAAAAGATTTTGATGTATACAATTTTATATATACTAATTTTAGATGAGTCCCTTAAAAAATTTAAACTTGAATATAGTCTATAAAATTTTAATATTTGATTCGTAAAAATCGTGACTCCTCGGTTGCTAACATGTTATGTAGCCCACGCGCGGTTCAACTAGTTAGTGCTTAGCATTCAAGCCATAACATGAAATCAGCTTTGGATCGGATGAAATGGCATTCATTACTAAATGTAACTGCATTTCGAGTAGATTTATAAGAAGAAATAGCATTTTCCTAAGTAACCATTAGTAATAATACTAAATGATTTGCCATGTTGAGATTAATTGATGAAAGCACTAATGATCTAATTCTGAATGAGAAATCGACTAATTGTGTCTCCCTCTTTAGCAAGTTACTTTCTGGCCTACTTCCATGATAAAGTTAAAGAAAAATCTCATCAACATAACTAGATAAAACTGAGTTCAAAATTAGACAGTAAGAAATTAAGGGAGTTAATTGTTCTTTTACATAGATATCAAATGTTGCTTGTTGCAGAAAATGATTCAAAGCCTGCATTATTCTTGGTCGACCAGTTTCTCCAAATGACCTCATGATCATCTCTTGCTGCCTTTTCTGCCTGTTGCCCATAGAAATTCCCATTTGCTCCTCCTCTTATCCCCAAGAAATCCAAAGTCATCACATCTTCACTTCCTTTAGTTTCACCGATACCGCTACTTGACCCACCACCATTAATTGTGTTTCCACCATTCAATAAATCTCCGTTATTCGTTCTATTATTTTGCCCTATCATCTTCGACAACGCCTTACTCTGATCCAAAATAGCGTTAAACATATCCACGCTGTTCATTCCAACGCTTATTCCATTTCCAGGACTGAAATACTGATGAGACGAAATTTCCTGTTGGCCACTATTCTGCATCAGCAAATGGTTCATGAAGGAAGCTCCATTTGGAGTGTGCATGGCTCCGAACAATGGCGGCGCCATGCTAGTGACGAAACTCTTTTCCGCCATGGAAGAGTTCATCATCATACCGCTGCTGTTACTCACGGTTGCTCCCATCTGGGCAGCTTTCTGCAGCAAAGCAGTGGCAGACATGTGCGGCGAGCCGCCCCCGGCTAATTGGTGTCCGTTTTCTTCAAAGATGTTAAGTGAACTTGAATTGAGCTGAAGAGATGGAGAAGAAGTGGGGGAGAGGGTTCTGGTGAGTCCAGAGGGAGGCATGTTGAAGGGCTTTGCATTTGCAGGCATTGGCATGAAGTCGTGAGGGAGTGATAAAGGAAGCTTGTTATCGGGATTGTTGAAGATTTCTGGGTTTCCATTGATTGGTAATGAGGGAATGAGGTTTGAGATTATTTGTTGGCCTTGAAATGTTGAACCCAGTTTGGCCATTTGTCCTTCGTTTGCTTTGTTGTTCTCTTCGGTCAGGGCATCACAGAAAGCTCTATGAGTGATGAAGCTGTCTCTTCTGCAGAATATATGGTAAGAAACATGCAGTGAGTAAATAAGCAATTCCGCTGGAAACAAAATTAAAAAGAACATTATTTGCTGCCCATGCATGGATTATCATGATATAATAAAAAGAATATATACATATATCTCTGACCGCACCGAACTCGTTTAAAGTGTAGTGACTTGTCGGTCTGGACCTGCTAAAGTCTTGCATGGGTTCTATTTTCTTCTTGTCACTGATGTCAAGGACCTAATTTCTTATTGTTAATCGATGCATCAATGACCCATATTTTATATTAATTAAGATACGGACTCTAGAATTAAATACATATAACTTGAACATTATAAGTTTCCTATGCTAAGTGCCGTGTACATGACATAATTTATACAAAAGTTGATCCCACAAAATTGTTATTTGAAAAATAGTTTCATTTTATATTATTGTTGTAATGGGATGATTGTGTTTGACCAAGTATAATCTCCTCTCCAGCGTGATACCTTATTTATGCTTAATTCTAATAAATTTACAAACTTTTAATATTTTTTTTGGTTGGTTAGCTTTTCACTAATTTAAGCTCACAACAATTAAAATGAAAAACAACGACTTATTTAGCATATGAACTGAACTCTTGGTGGATACAGTAATTCTACTGTCATCGAATAAAAGTAACGTAAAGTAAACGGTCTTTGTGTGGTCAACTTAACATTTTTTTTTATTTTTTACAAGAGAGTTTAAGAATAATAGATTATTTCATTTTAAAATTAGGATACATCTTCTAATTCTTTAAGATGGTTATTAGTAGAATTTGAATTGAAGATGGACGTTGGAAGACAACCAATCTTCCAAGTGAAGGCAGCCTAAGAGATTAGTCGGCCTTTAGACTCGAAGCAGCTGAAAAACGATATATCAAGAACAACATGCAAATTGTATATAAATGAATATTGATGAGTCAAATTCTAACAGTTTGAGAAATACGAACCTGGAAAATATGGTGCCACAGTCACATTTGTATTCCCTGGTGCCACAGATCTTTGAATGGGCTTTCCAGTCAGACTGAACCGCATATTTTTTGGAGCATTTTTCACATTTCCATTTCTTCTCGCCATGTTTCCTGCTAAAGTGCTTCTTAACGCCAGTAAGATCACCCAGTGCTCGTGCTGGGTTGTGGTGAACGCATGAAGGTTCTGGACAAACGTAAACCTTCTTTCTAACCTCTGTGCTTGTTCTTTGTTTAAGCTTCCATGGAAGATTATGGCCTCGCCGGTGCAACTGAAGGTTTTGATCCCTTTGAAACCCTTTGTTGCAGATTTCACAGATGAAACGGTTCGTAGCCATCAGGGTGTTTGGAGATAGAGCAATGACTTCAGCTGTTGGATCTGTATATGTATTCATTAATTTCCATATTAATATCAGTGTAATTAATTATCTCATAAATATATATAATTATCTACACCCGAAAACAAACTAAAAAGAAGCTTTATTTCAAACTGCTTCGATCGGTGGAATATACGGCCAAAAGAAATTAAGAAAGTGACAAAGAAGCATACCGATCCTTTGCAAAAATACTATAATTTTGACACGGACGAAGAAAACCTTGAAATTCAGTCCTTTGTTCACACAAGCAAGGAAAAAAAAAAAGAGATGAAGAAGAAGAAGAAGAAGAAGAAAAGGATTAAATGAAGCATTTACTTAGAAACAAAATATGTCCTCTCCTCTCTCTGTTTCTTACCACTTTTTTTCTTTTGCTCATTTACAGACACAAGGAGCAAGGGAAGTCTGAGATATGGTCCTTTATAGCTGAATACAGTTTGAAACGAAAGAAGAAAGAAAAAAGGAGAGAGCAGTCGAACCAAGTCAACAGTGTACAACAATTATTGTAATCCCAAGACAATTATTGAGCTTCTTCCACTTCTTCCGCACCAATAATTCACCGTTTTATATGCCTCTTAAGTTTAGCTTCAAACATTTCAGTGATACAAGCACAAATACCATAAACCTCATCTCCCACTGCTAGATCAAACCTTCCTTTTCAATTTATTAAATTATATAATTAAGCATGTTATTAATTATATGAGATTGTTTTTCATTAAAACCCATGTTAAGGAAATTAATATGGAATAAAAGCCAGTAGAACATAACTTCATTTAGCATAATTGTTTTGAGTATGATAATTAATTGAGCATTGACCAGATATATCACTTAAATTGAGAAGAAGAAAAAAAAAAAAAGTCAGAATCACTAATCAGTTATGAGCTTCTTTTTTTTTTTCTCCCCTTCTTTTTAATTAAACCTTTAACGCTCATGAAAAGAAAGGTAATTAAACTGACAAAAAAAATAATAATTTGAATATTAAAAATAATTGACCTGGATTTCCTGGTAGGCTTCTTTTCTTCTTAACAGGTGGAGGAGGTTGTTGTGAATTAGAGTTGGAACCATTGCTTGTAGTTGTAGTTGAAGTAAGAGAATTTGGACTATGAAACTGACTAATTGCAAGTAGCTCCGATTGCTGTTTAAGCGCTGCATCTTCTCTTTTGTTCTCTGTAGAGAAGCTCCCACTATCACCGCTTGTGATGTTTGACATTGAAGGCCAAATTAAGGGAAGAAATTAATATTTGAAAATTTTGTTTCTTCTGTTTCTTTTTTCGAAGCCAGTGTTTGTTTCACTCTCAGTTCTTTCTGCTCATCATAAAAGAACTTGAGAGAAAAAGGGGAGGAAAATGAAACTCAAAAGATGGGATTTGTGTAATTAGAGGAAGACCAAAACCAGGAAACTCTCCTCCATTTATGGCGTGGAGAAGAGAGTTCTGCTGCCGGAAGAATACAATAACCAGGCTTTGGATTTGCATTGCAATAAATTATATAATATATTTGTTTATGTCACTGTTGTTCCCGACTGCCAAATGTGCCCCTAGAATCCTTCCATATTAGATCAAGTGCCCTTCTTTTATTTTTCTCAATAATTAGGCATTTAGCTTATTTAAAGACAATAATAATGGAATTAAGTAAGTATTGGTTTGTGCTTCGTCAATATTGTGATATGGTATATTAAAAATGCAATGTAACTCACATATACTTAAAATTTGCTCGGCGTAAAGTAATAAGTATGGTTTATTGGTTAAAATTTTGAATAATTTGATAAAAATTTTAAATTTAAATCCTCCTAACGTGGAAGTATAAAAAAATTTGCTTGATCCTTGTCGCATATCTAACCAAGTTTGAATAAATAGGAAAAAATAAATTATTCAAATTAATTTTATCATAATATATCACTTTGTGATTAATTAAATATAATGATAATTTACTATGAATGACTGAATAGAAAAAAAGCATAACTTACAATACTCATTAAAGAATAATTATTGACTAAATGAACCTGGTAATTAAAAGTTTTCAGTTAAAATGAAAAATACAACTTGCGTTGCTTGCTAAGACTAATTTTATCAAAAATTCAAAATTCTTAAAGATGAGTGCTTTTTTATTAATATTTATATTTTTATTTAACTCATTTAATTTAAAATTTAGAAAATATTCAACACTAAAAATAATCAATATAGTAAAGGATAAATTTGGTTATTTTAATTTCTTAAAAAATTGGAAATTCAACAATGCTTATCTTTTAAAGGGTAATATCGGTACTCTGTTTATGTTAGTCTTTTTAAACATTTATTTTATTTCGACATTGCTAGAGGACGAGGGCTTCTAGTTGGGAAATTTGTCTGTTTCTGGGATATTTTAATGGGAATACTCTTGTTCCGGAGTTGCCATCATCCTTTACCAAGAACAACGAAACTACCACTGAGGCTCAGCCCGGCTGCCTAGCATGGTGAATGTAATTACCAATTTAGCCTTACTCGTCACGGGCGGCCTCAGATCGAATCCTTCTCGAAAATGACCCGACAATAATACAAAAATTCTTCTGTTCACGTGTGCCTGTGGTTATTTCCAAAGGGCATCATAACAGTGGTGAATTTTGATATTTCTTGTTAAAATATGGGTCCTTTTGTCATTTGGTGTAGCTTCGAATATATTAGCAATGGCGTGTCGGTCTCTTTCCAAATATTTCCCTTTCTTTAACACACACCAGTATTTCTTACCCATATACTTCATCCATTTGTTAATGTAAAAATGTGAAAAATATTAGCGCATATGCAGCATTACTCATAAATAAACGGTACGTAGTTTTTTATTATATAATTATTATAATTTGTTTTAAAATAACACTAGTGATAACTGGCTACGGTTCATAATATTGTGCACAAATGAATGTAGAAACTAAATACGTATGTAATTTTCTAAAATAATTTGACAAAATATTAAAATTCAATTGAAACTAATAAGTCGAGATATCATTATTGAAAATCAGGGATATACAGCAAAAACCAAAGACAACAGTTTTAGGCACTCTATTGGGTGTGTAGTCTATTTTTATTGAAATTTATTAATGACTTAATTAGTACATGGCATTATTTGATTTTCAAAATATGAAGACAGATCAATATCTTAGTAATATAATCACATCTGATGTTATTTTGAAATTTTTTTTAATATCTTATATTTAAATTCAAAAAATTATATTTATATATATTAAATGATTTGTCATTTCTGATATATATAAAAAAAAAAATTGAAGGAGGAATTTTAACCACAAATCTAAAGAAATATAGGTTGTTAATATTACCTGGTGATAAATGTGTGTCATTACGAATTTTGTTAACTAAGAAAGTACTTATTTGGTAATATATATTCCATATCAGCTTAGTTTTATATAGGCTTAAAAAATCTAAGCCTTTTCCTATTTTAATATTATAAATTTAAATTGAGAATATTACATTGGTGTGCTTGATGATTTGTCATTTTTATTATTATAAAAAATTATTTAAATCGTGAAGTGTCTTTTGATGGCGATGATAAGCAAGACGACAAGTCAAGAAATAGATTCCATTGTTTCTGATTTCTTATAGGAGGAACTATAAGAAAATACGTAGGGAAGTGAAAGACAGAGACAGTGATGCAAAACTAAAAGCTTGTACCATTTTCATGATGAAGGATTTTAGTGCCAGCTCAGGCTTATCTAGTTCTCAAGCGAACTACTTTTAATTATTTTTACATTGAAAATTTTCTTCATTTTAAGATATATATATAAATTGAATTATCTTCTACATATTCCATATAATTAAATTGCTTCTTGAGTTTTCATTTTTGATGTAAGTAACACGCATAGGCATGGGGATGGGCCTTTGGAACCGCAGCTTTGCAAATTATGATCACGTACTCCTTCGCAGTACAATATGAACAACATCGTTAGCTCATTCCTTTGTGTCTATCTGCACTTTCCTTCCTTCCTTTTTATTTTTCCCGTTGCACTCTCCTTTTCTTTTGGACTGTTTTAAGGGACAGATTCTATTTCAATCTGAACCAACACATCCGTCTTACACGTTAGTCATTCATTTTCCCTTTTTCTTTTTTTTTTTAAAAAAAGATTGATACAAAATGTTTTATTATTTTTAATTACATCAGTCTAATATAAACTAAAAAAATACAATAAATTAGAATAAAATTAATTTGATATCAACTTAATCCTTAATATGAATTCAGTGATTTATTTAATTTTGTTAGTATCAACCGGAAAATAAAGCAATAGAAGACATTAGTTATCTCCTCAGAAACTTAATGATTCAAACAGAAACACTGACAGATAACATTGTGTTCCGAACTTGCATAAAGGCAATCTAGCATCAATATTAGTGGGAAATTATATTTACTGGAAATTGTCATATATAGTGTATATTGGAGGAAGAGGAAAGACTTTTCCTCAGATTAATCAAGGCTGATTACGAGCCACTGCATTTATAAATTCATAAAGAACTAATTTAATTACATTCTTAATGAATTTCAAAAAGGATGCCCATAAAATCCTTGGATTGCTTTTCCCAAGTTTAAAGCATAGTCTCAACAACCATGATTACACCATTTTGCTCAAACAAACTTCAAATAGCTAATTATTACTGCATGAATATATATATATATATATATAATATACTATTTAAGCTCCTAATAATTGAAAGAAAAGAAAAAAAACAAGTTTGGAGATTTTGTCTCCCTCCATCCGGAATATCAATGGCTCTAAGCGTCTCTTGTTGTATATTTTATTGTTTTTTACTATATAGATGTGATATTATCAATAATATAATAAATAGGACTTGACATCATATCATATATATAAGATATCGCTATCAATCAATGGAAAAGGTATGGGGTTTGTTTTCCACAAAGCCTTTGAGATGTGTTGACAAAATGATCAAACCATGCATATGCATTGGCTATTCAAGTCACCTTTTCTCTACTCACATTCGATTCCTTCCTTCATCCCTACTCTTTCATTTATATGGTAAACTATACATTAACCTGGTTCAGAATATTTGACCAGCTCAACACCCGAACCAGTAATTACATAACCACTTGTTTATTTTCCTTTCTCATTTTTTCTATCATATTTACTCTAAAAGCTTTTATATTTAACCACAAATGTTTATCATATTTTATTTATTTATATTATTTTGTTATACTAATAAAAAAATATAAAATATGTGATAATATTTAATGTATTGTTAATGTAAATATAGTTCCACTACTAATATATAAAATATAAGATTTTATTTATTTTGTTAAAAGATATTTTTTACAAAAAATCTTGATTTTTATATTACTTACATACGTTATAATTAAAAGAATAATGCATTGATGTTATGATTTTTGAAAGAAAATAATTTCTTCTTTAAATAGAGAATGTTTTCCATGACCATTTTCATATTTAATATTTAATTAATAGAATATTTTCTATTATTTACTATTTTATAATTATCAATATAAATAAATGAATAAGATTATTGTTAGAAAAGATGTTGTTAAATCATTACTAAATTGGTGGTTCAACGTGATATGAATTGCCGAAGGGATTTGATTGAGTTGAGTTTGACGAAGGTTTTACAAATTACCATAGTAGTCGACATCTTTTCAAAAGGTAGTTATTGTTTCGATCTCCCTCAAGTAACCAAAAAAGAAGAGTGGTGAATTTCCTGCTTAATTACAAGTTATGGATGCTAAACCCTTCAAACTGATGATAAGATATTGACATAAATTACTGTTAAATGAGCCGTACAATTATTAAAAATGATTTAATCGATATGTATTGTTTTAAGCGTATTTATATATACAATTAATTACGAATATTAAAAAAAAATCCTAAAATCTGTATTCAAGAAAATGCTCACATTTGCTGTTTACAGGGATAATCCATGGACAAATTGGTCCCCATTGCTTTTTGGGTTTTTGATGAACTTGGAGCGTCTGATCTTCTTTTTATAAATATTTGAAAATTTCAATGTCGTCCACTATTATTAACAAATTTACTTGATGCTATTGTCTTTTTTATTTATAAAATTAAAATATAGTTAGAAAGGAGGAAGGAGACAAAGTGAATGATGAGAAATGGTAAAAGTTGCGGTCAATGCTGTATTCTAAACATTCCAACGGCAATCTTGTAGTTTGGTTGCTAACATATTTTGTCATTATTTACGAATCATGGCTTTGTTATCATCTATGATTATTGACCTGATCGATGTGGAGCAAGTGGACATGTACTCTCTTATATCACATCATATAATACAAACTTGAAAAATCACCAAACCAAAACGAAACTTCTCGTTTGTGCAATTCCTATAATCTTGTACATTCTACGTACGTCTCTACATATGCCTTTCATTTTCTTTTTCTTTTCTTTGTCTTCTTCTCCTTTACGAAACTTGCACCGATCTTTCCTTTGTTTCACTAGTTTCATTTTCCCTAATTTCATACATCAAAAGCATATACATAAAGCTATATCACATGTTTTATGCTTTTTGATATTTATATCATTTTATTATACATGATTGAAAAAATTATAAAATACATAACAATATTTTATATGTCACTGATAAAAATATATCTATACTATAAATATATGCATGTAAAGTCAGTTTAACCCAATTAGTGGGATAAAATTAAGTTAATGAAGGGTTCTTGATTTGAAAATGGTATATTTTGTGAGTAGGTATTTATCAATTATGGTGTTATCTTACCTCAACAGTGAAATAATCTGTCTTTTATTATTATTATTTTTTTCAACACGAGAAAAGAATTCATTCTGCTCTAATTAACCAAATCTTTTTAGAATAAAAAAATAATGGTTATTTTGTAAATTGAAATAAAATGAAATTTTGCATGTTTTATTAATGTTGCATGCAAGTGCAGAGAGGATGATGGGGATAATACGTTGGTACCCGTAACTCTGCGAGGGCAAAATCTTAATCTCAAGGCTGAAAGATTCTCATCAATCATTTTAATCAAAAGTTTCAGTCCTTACAGATTTTAATATAAGTAGGAAGTTGCAGATCGATGTGGGACATTCATGATCTTCGGGTTATACTTATATCAATGTGTGTGTGGGGCTTAATCTTAGTGGCAAACTGGCCATTTCTCTTTTTGGTAAGTAAAAACAACTTTATTCATCTGTAAAGACACACTGTACAGTGGATCTCTCTCTCTCTTCCTATTAGATCTCACTTTTGCTGAAAAATACTCTGAATCTCTACTGTATATTTGTTGGTTCTTGTAACTTGTTCTTTTATGCCTTCAGAAGGGATTTTTCCAGGAAGGCTGCTAGAATTCTGAAACTTTTAATTTCTGGCATTTCATCGATTACCATAAGAACTTAATTGTTTATATTTTTTTTTTCTTCTGTCTCCTCCTTCTACCTTAAAATAAACCAAACAATCTTGTTTATCCTAAGATTTAATCTCTTAACTTTTTGGAAAGAAAATGATGCCAACTGGTTAGCATGGATTAGCTGTCAGTGTTTTGGTAAACATGTTGGGATTATCAAATCCAGGAAAAAAAAAAGTGAAATCGACTAATTATGTGACATATTAGGAACTGAAAGAGACAGGTTTATAATTAACTTGTGAACTCCTTTTAATTTCCCTTTGTTTGCTAAATTGCTTCTCATATAATATGGCATACGTCAAAACGAGATGACTAGATAACAGTATTCATAAAATGTATATCTCCCTATAGATATATATATATATATATATATATATGTATATTGCTTTTAGCATTGCCGACAAAAAGCTGTCAAATTAAATTTCAACAAAAGTCTACCATTTTCTCCATTCATTTCAATCAGTGATAAGCTAGACGATTAGTGTTGGGATTAAGAATTTTTTTTTTATGTGCAAACGTGTATCATATCTTATTAATAGAAATAATACTGAAATTTTAATATTATTATTCATTGTATTTTGATGAGTTAAATTTCATTCTAATTAAAGATTTTTATAGTCCTAGAGGATCCAACTACAAGACAACTAAGAATAGGGAGTTTCTCTCTCTTTTTTATGCCAATCTCTTTAGTCTTAAGAATATTGATTTTAAGATTGAGTGATTATCCTTTTTCGACCGTTATTATCTAATCTTAAAACAGATAATTAATGCATTCTACTTATTAAACAGGGTTTTATATTTAATCCGCAGCCCTTGGATGCCAAAGGTATCCTTGGAGTGATTTTATAGTTCTTAGAAGGTAGAAAAGATGGGTTGATAAATGAATTTTCTTTATTTTTGCCACATTATTCTCAAAGGGTTGAATGGAGATAATGTATCAAGCTGTTCATAAGATATTTTAGTGTCGTAGTGAAATATTAAAATGAGATAATTTTTTAACTTATCAAAATTTAATAAACAATAATATTAAAATTTTATTACAATAGAATTATAAAACAAATCCTTTGGGACGACTACAGCCTTCCCAAACTACAAAGACGCCTCATCCCTAATTTCAATTAAAATAAAACATACGATTTATTAATAAATTTATTTTTATATTTTTATTTTATTTATTATGATATTATCATAATATACTTTTAATTAAATTTTATAATTTATTTTAATTAAATCAAATTAAAATTTTAAAAATTGATTGTAAATAGAAGGCACATGAGATTGGAGCCTGAGAACATGCATACAGATTGCATAAGCCGTGGCGTTGTGACAGGACATTTTCATTCATGGGACCAATGTGATTGGAAATGATATGAAGCTGTCCAATGCTGTGCTCTTCATCATATGCAACTTCATATGTCTTTGTTGAAATTGCTAAAAGTAACATTTTCCCCCTTTTTACGTGTTTCACTCGTTTTCATTCTCTTTCGTTAGATTTATTTTTATTTTTTTGGGTTGAAGAATTTAATTTCATATGATATAATATAATATAAAATTAGCTGGTTTGATTCTTGTGGGATGTTAAGTTCTTTTTGTTGGCGTTTGGCAAATAATGATAGAAAGAAATTGAGGATGGATGAGTTGGATTGATAATGATGGTTAAGCTTTAAGCTTTTCACACTCTCCCCTTTATTCCTTTTTATTTCAAATTTGAAAAAAACTTTTCTTTCCTGTCCTCCAATATTGATTCTCCAATTATGATTTTATAAGTGAAATTATATTAGTAAAGGGTATATACTTTTTCACAAAACCCTAGATTTTGTTGTTCCCTCCCACTGGAATCATTTCGGACAATTCAGTGACTTTAAAAGTTCTGCAAGCTTTTTATCATTTAACTATATTTACCTACAATTATTGCTTCCTTTATTTTTGGCAGTCAATTCGTTTATCTAAATGCGGTTAACAAGGTATTTAAATCAAAAAATTTTGAATTTGTTTTTAATAACTTACACTTTTTAAAGGATGCCCTATAGATGTAAATCAAGAAATTATATTTCCCCCCCAAACCTATAGCACAATTATAAAATTCTTCCTCATTTATTTTAGTTGCAGATTTATAGTTTTTTTTTTATGATAGTAAGAGCGATAAATCATTTGATATATACATATAATATTTTAAATTTAAATTTAAGATATTAGAAGAAAAAAAAATAACATTAAATATCCTTACAGCACTAAAATATTGACTTATAGTGTTCCTCTCTATTTGTAAAAGGATAGCGTTTTTAGAGGAAACTTCCATCAATTTGTGGTACCATAATCTAACTGACATAAACATGAGTTTAATGGGCACGAAGACTTTGTTGTTCTGGCCGTAGAACTACAGCTTTTAATTGAAAACGCAAAAAACGTTTCTACACACACACACACACACACACACACACACACACATATATATATATACATATATATATATTTTCTGGTTGCTAAAAACCCAAATTGACATAAGTTCCGTGGTGGGCCACAAGTGTAGGACATGGGCCCCCAAGGAAATTGCCTGATGGAGCCCACGATGCATGTCGTTAATCACTTCGCCCAAAAAGTTGGGGAAAAAGGCGGGAAGCGGGGAGCAAGTACTTCTTTCTTCTCAAAAATTTCCCAAACGAAATTTCCTCGAAATGTTTGAATTTAATTCTTTCAACTTTCAAAGACAAAAGTTATAATTATTCGTGATTTAATTTGGATTGGGAATTGTTATTTTCAATATAATGCTTGCGGTACACTCTGTTTTTTGTTTTACATGAAGAATGACACACAATTTGCACTCTTTTAAAAAATAGATATATCACTTTGCTTCATTTTAATTATGATTGGTTAAATTAATTATCAAATAAATCAATCACATATAAAATGATATAGTTAAAAATGTAAGTTAATAAAAAAAATTCCTAAACAAAATTTTAATCATATTATATTTTACAATTTTCTTCTGAAAATATACAAATTAATTAAAGTGTACTCAACACTTATACTTGAATATATGTAAAATAGGACATGCCTGAGTAATCATGATTTACATCTTAATCCCAACTATCACGAAGAAAATGAGTAAGCATAAATAGGTGATGAGTGATTTTTCAAAATCATCATTTAATATCCCATAAGTCCAATGCATCAATGATTTGTGAAGAAAAAGAGTCCTTTTTTTTTTTTTTTTTATAAATTGATAAGACTACCAGAAAATACGAAATTATTGTTCATCAAATTTCGCAAGCTTGATGGAGAATCAGAAACCAGCATTGGGATTTTTGCCTACATCAGAAAGGGAATTGCGTGACAAGTTGGTGGACTTTGGTACTTGCTAGTTTTCTCTGGAAATTTCCCATATTTTCCTAATTTGGAATTGCCATACATTTTACTATAATTTTGGTGAATGCCATACATTTAATGTTTCTCTTTTTATGTTGGGTATGATGATTCTTAGATCTCTGAGTCAGAGATATATAAAATATTCAAAATTCTCACCTTCTACATAGCATGTCAAATGTAGAAATATTGAACTTTTCATATATTTAAAAGTAAAATTTTCTTTTAAGTATTTGAAAATAGAAGTGTGTTCAGTACAGGAAATTTAAACAAACCGAGTTTACAAAACCTCATCCTATGACCCACATGGGCCACAATAATTTCAACAGTTTGGACAATTGGGTTGCCAGGGAAGGCCCACTATTTGATTTCAGAACCAATGATTCTGGGCAATACCCACCGCAAGCCCAACCACACTCGAGCTCTTTGGACCATAAACCTTCAATTCTATCAAGTGTTCTTCAATGCACAAAAACAAGAGTAATTAAAAGAGATAAGCTCTACCTGAATTAATATTTGAAACATTTAGGTATTTTTTTCTTTTTCAAGAGCACATGAAGAATAAACGTTACCGCAACTTAAAAAAGAGAGTTACGTTGATTATAGATGGCTCTATTTTCATATTGAAACTGCAAATGTTGATCTCACCTTTAAGCAAGCATTGTGTGTAACTTGATCCACACTAATAAAGAAGGCAAAAAGGAAGCCTATATTGGATTTGCACAGAATCAGCTATCTGATATAATTATATAACCAGAAGAAGAAACACTCACAGCTCTTCTACTTCAAATTGCCAAAAGAAAATATCAACAAAATTATAGGAAATCAGGATATATAGAGTATAATTTGTCAATATAAGCAGATGAAAATTCAAAAAAAAAAAAAGGAGGAGCTTTATCACCAGCTCATGTCTCAAAACTTATGTTCTGTATCTTAGTTTGAAGATGAGGAGCTTCAAATAGCATTCCCACCCTGATATAATCCAAATAACTAGCAACGGCCAAATGAAAATGAAAATGCTGTCTTAATAAAGTGAATGTCTTTGGATAATCACCTTTGTGAATGAACCTCTAAGCTCCTCTTTTTCTGTTAACCATCAGCATAATCAACAATTGAAGCAGTGATATCATATCTCCAATTGATTGGAAATACCGTCAACAAACTGATATCTCATCAGCATCCTCACAAGTATGGCAAAGCTCTGTACAGTATGTAGTGATCACTTTGGAAGAAGCATCATTTTCCAAAGTCAAAACTTCATGATGATCAGTAGCTCCAAAAATATCAAAAATTAACAGATTACTACTGCGCAGTTTGATCTAGATGCTTGCTGATGTTTTCAGTAACATTAGAATCCCCATTCAAGTGTTTTTCTTCTGCTGAAACTGGAACCCCTCCACCCAAATTATGACGATGCAATGTAGTTTTAACTCTGCTGCGAGCCCTGCGGTAAGGACTGAAATCTTTGAGTGTCTGGACGTCTTTCCTTTTAGGTCTCCTCTGTACATGCAAGAAGTCATTCTCCAGAGATTCCAAAGCTCTGAGTGTCGGGGGTCGATTTCTTCTGCTCTGCCTCCTGGGATTTGCATCAGACTGTGGCTCCACTTGAGGAACCTCAGAAGAGGTTCTTGATGGCTTGCAAACCAGCTCCTGGGCATCCGATGTAAGACATGGATCACTAGGCTCTAGGCACTGCCCATCTTCCTCCACCTTTGCAATCATTGCACCATTTTCAGACTTTGGTGGAACATGGGACAAGTTCAAGTTGATTGTTGGCTTCAATTCACATTTCTCAACTTTAACACAAGAAATGGTCATGTGAAGACAATTTTTTCTTAGAATGCTCTCCTTATTATCCTCTTTCACACTTCCTTCAGCCAAAGAAGCAATTAAGCTTGCATTCTCCTGGTGGCTCACTGGACTATCAACTTTCCTCTTGGCATCTGGAAAGCTTGATGAGTGAGAGAGTCCTGGTTTTTCAGGTCCCAAGCATCCTGACGTATTCTCAAGGATGCGGCTTTTCTCTGCCTTAGCACAAGCAGTCAGTCTGCGCCGTTTAAGTGGAGGAGCTGTATGATTTGAATGATCTGACCTTGCTCTGCGACTGAATTGGTTCTTTATGGTCCTCTTTACTTGCTTATCATCAGACGCATCAGTCTTCTGATTTGCACGTCTCTTCTCCATTTTGTTTGGATTGTTATCTAGATTATCATGTGCCTTTTTTTGGTTGGTAGCATCTCTCTCAGACGTGCCCTTAAGGGAATCAGAATTAATAATGTTCTTCTTGCCATCTATTGGCATGGTATCTTTTATCTTAATAGGTGAATTGTCAGAGAAGCCCCTATCACTTTCTCTGGAAAGACCAGTCATCTTAGAAGTATCTTTAATTTCTACTGGTGAATATCTCAGTTCTCTCACATTAGATAATTTTCCTCCATGAAGCAAACTAGTATCAACAACTGTGAACTTTGTCAACTTTTGGTTGATGCTATCAGATGTATCCTTCCCGTGGTTTGCTTTACTGAGATGTTTGTCCCCTTTATATGCTCTATTAGCAGCATCTACCTCAACTCTGCCCTCTGAATTTTCATATGAATTGTTTTCTTTCCCTCTCAACTGATTGATCTGCTTGGAAGTCAATTTTAATTTGAGAGGTAGACATTTCAGCTCCCTCGCGTTGGATGACTTCTCCCCATGCAACAAACTGGTATCAACAATTGTGAACTTCATATGATCTGAATTGTAAGAACAAACTCGGGGTTTGAGGTAACAATGGCGATTATAATCAGATTGATCATCCTCATCTGATGCCATTTCTGGAGTACATCTGTCTTCTTCATTGCAGTGTCCATCTTTAGCTTCTTCAACTTCAAGTTCAAGAAGGTTTGGTTCAGAAACAACTTTGTGCAGGACACCACTAACAGAATCAAAATAGTGATCTCCTTTCACAAGATTTCTCCTTGAGAACTTCTTGACACCAGGGATAAGAAAAACCAGACAATTGGAGCTTACATAGCCTTGATTTTTTGGCTGCTCAGAATGCCAGCCTCTTGCCAGTAAGCGGGGCCAAACAGCTTCCCAGAAGAGGTCATTACTTTTGGCTTTGCTCAGTCGAAAATCTCCAGTCAAAACTTTAATTATATCACTGGGACCAAGAGAAGACCAAGCTTGGCCAGTTGGTATATTGGGAGAAATTGAAAAGACCTGGCTGTTCTTCCCAGGTTCTGCAGTAAGGCTTGTAAGGTCTTCCTTTTCCTTGTTAATACCAACAGCTTCCACAAGAACACTAAGTCCAACAGTAGACTTCAAAGAATAGACATACTCATCCAATGAAGTTCTGCCCTCAGCATATGACTTAGAAACCTGATTATAAACATAAGCAAAATGAGGATTGAAGGACATAAATGACCCACAATAAAACCATGATGCACGATTTTCTAAAAGGCAGTGTGAGAGCAGCCTATTTGCCATGAAGCTTCAAATGATCACTACTACATCCTAATACGATTAGGCTAGGCAAAAAAAATGTAATGCTGAAGGAATAAAATACTTGGCAAACTTAGGTGAAGCTTAATTTCCGAAGATTAACTCCCTTAAGAAAATGTGAACTAGAAAACAGCCCATCATAGAAGAACCAATTTGATGCCTGACATGTGATGTGGTTAAAAGTTCATGCACTTGGATCAAGTATGGAATCATGCCATGATATCCTTCTAGATAAAGTGGCTCCATAAAACCTATTCGATAAATGAGTAAGGAATAATGCAGTTCATTAATGACACAGAGGATAGAGGACTCTCAGGGAATACCTGCAGCAAAGTGCCTTGACTTTCTTCTGAGATGTGGGGAATCAAGCGAGACAATAATTCATGTTGCCTCCATCCAGTGAGAAGCTTTTGTCCTATCATACATTTCTTTCCTTTTACTTTTCTGCAAACTGACCATCTACAATGTTCATCAGTTTTATAAAACTCCCCATAGTAAAATGACAGTATTTCCCCCATCCCTTTGCTTTCTAAAAATCTCTTTATCTGAATAAAGTTCTTCCCAAATATAAACAAACCCAGGAGGAAACTTTTTACATCAGCATCTCTCCAGGAGTTACTCAACATGCCAGGAACCACTCCATATTTTTTGCTACCTAGTTGACTTGACCCAGTTTCTCCAGTCATCACAGGTTGGAAAGTGGTTGATCCCGATTCTTTACTATTGTCTGATACACAGTTCTTTATTGCATTACTTGCTTCTGAAGGTTCTGTTACATTGACAGTATCATCATTGTCTCTAACATATCCTGAACCTTCATCTCCAACATCCTCCACTTCATTATTTACTGATACGAGTGGGAACGGTAAACCTACAACAAAGGAATCTGAAATATGCCCAACTTCTGAATCAGCAGGATTCATCAAAATTTGATGCCGTTCTGGTTCGGTTATTAAGGGAGGAATTTCCACCTGGTATTCATCACCAAGTCTAGGATTTAGCTGTGGGGCTCCAACTATGTCGTTTATATCAGGAGAACTTGGAGAAAGTGACTGCATTGGAGATGCATCCTTCATGCTATTATCACTACAATCCATATGTATTGACGCCATCTGCCAGGAAACACAGAATAATAAATCCAAGAGCTATAAACTCAACCATTGCTTAAAAACAATGGCACTGTAAAGAAAATGCTGATAAGGTAATGTGATCAAGAACATGCTTCAAACATGAACTGCAACCGGATATACAAGTAGCTATGTCCTATGTACAAGGTATTGGCTATCTCCTTGTTATCACTTCCAATTTTTTCTCCACTACTAACAAATTCTTCTAAAATCTGCTACAGTCCATTTTCAAGGTCAAAATATCGTAACTCTCCATGATGTACTAATGGGTTTAAAAGACAACACTAGACTTGTGATTCTTTGAGTTTGACAATAGGTCCAAACTATTCATTTGTTAAATTGAATGCATGTGCTAAGTAATATTTATTTATAAAATAAAAAGTTTCCATTTTATTGATGTATGAGGTTATACCCTATACAAGTCTAATCTGTGCATGGCCACTGATGCCATTGAAGGTAACCGAATAGGATTATGATATTTCTGCAAATTTTTTCTTTTGGGTGGAGGAGGGTAAAAAAGGTTACACATGCCATGCATTTACTGGATATTTTTAATCCTAAGGAGGGAACAAAAAAAAAAAATAGAAGACTATTCCTTCAGAGTTCATGGAAATCAGCAACAGAGATGAACAATTGTTGGATACGGAATTTTGCAAAGAACAAGAAATCCAAAAGGCACATAACAACTGAAGCAAGTTTTTTCGGTAGAATCTATACCAAGACTAATTAAGACCAAACTCAACTAAAAGTACAACCATTGCTAGCCTACATATCATCAGAATTCAGAGGAATGACGGTAGAAAGAACCTAAACAAAACCCTATAAATTCCCTTTGCCAGAAAGAATAAAATTACTTTGTCTACACCTTCTCGATAACAGCACTTTTGACATCCAATCAACTACAAGATAACCCAACCAGATCCACTTTTATGCCAGTTTGTAATCAAAGCTAACGACGATGCTAAAAAATTAACATCTAAAATACAGACTGAGACGTATATCCAAGAAAAATAAAAGAAGAAGCAACGATAATCAGAAAAAACAGCAAGCACATTGGTACGAAGATTGAGTAACCCACATATATACAACCAAACCGCTAACAATTAACCAAAATACAGAAAACCCAGAAATATTTACAGATCATTTGTTGCATCATATATGGTTAAACACACAAAAACTGTAATAATCCAAAGCAGAAGGGAAAAGACAAACATTGGACAAGTTAAGAAGCATTACTATGATTTATAACAGAGAACAATGAATATTAGCAAACCTCCATTGGAGTTCTTGAAACGTCAAATGCTAACACGAAAGAGGAAGCATAAAAAAATGGGTGCCTATATTTTGAGTTGATTTGGCTATCTTTATCAAACTAAAACATCAAAGACATTAAAGCAAGTACGAAAAACAAAAGCTTTATACAAAACCGTTGGTAGGTAAGGGTGAAAGAGAGCACCTGGTGGAAAAAAAGTAGGCTCTAATGGCTGTAAATAAGGGGGAATTCGCGGGGCCTCAGAGAACAAAGGGTGAGAGCAGAGGGAACGAAGAAAATAAAGTACACGATGCAGTGTTTTAAACACACCGAGTTAGCTTACACAATTGATTCGGCCGAGTTCATGAAGCTCGAGTTGAGTTGACGTGATTTATAAGGCCTGCTAATATGAATAAATCTGCTGAATCTATTGAGACTTGGTATATTTGATAAAAATAAAATAAAATTGAGACTTAGAAACTTTACGGTGAGTTAAAATATTTGATGAGTCAACTCATAAGTTGATTCAGAGGGTTTAGAGAGTTATATAAAAAGATCTGATCTTGCTGTTTGCCACTTAATCAAAATGCAAACTAATGATAATGTAATATGTTATTAAAGCTAATATTATTGTTTTTTATGCTGATTAATGGGTCGCAGTTATATTCAATATTATGATATGATGTTAGCCGATAAATAAATTTGTATTGCCATGTAGCAGACAACAGCTAAATATCAAATGGAGTTAACAGTAAAATATTAAGAATTGTGATCCAAAATTTATTTTTTTTTAACTTATTAAGTATTTATTGTTCTAGATACCATCGAAATATATGCATTTTATGTCACAATGCGTAATTTTGAAGTTTTGTAATGATTATGCAATGGCTAGATTCCATAATCAGCCCAAACAATTTTCTAGCAACTTCATCATCGGATCCAAGAACTTATAGCATGTTATAGCCAATTATTCACAAAAAGGGAAAAAAAATATAGCTTAAAAGTGTACAAAAATTATATACATTTTATATTTATTGAATTGTTATTATGATAAATGATATTTGCTGGTATTTGTGTGTTAAAAGATCCAGATTACCATGGCAACGTTTTTGTTAAAATGGTAACAAAAATCTGCCGTACGATGAGAAATTAATAAACATATAAATAAAAAAATATTCATACATCTTAAAAAGTAGGTTAAAAAAATGTGAAATTTGTACAAGTTACTACATTCTATTATTTTGACTAACTGAAAGTTCTAAAAGTGATTCCTACAATTGCGCAATATGATGCCTATACTATCCCTCTTTTCACAAAATTAAGGTTCGAATTCATCAGGCGAAGATGCAATGGATAATCCGGATGATCACAGATATAATGATAGTAAAACTAGGAAGAAACAGAAACTACTCCAAAACTAGTGATATTGGTGCTTGAAAGAAGCTTGGGGATCGTTGGCAACATTAAGAAAATATAGTTTTCAGGTCCAAGTTAAAGGTAATTACATCAAATTACATCTCTTGTAGTTTTAAACTGTTTTGTAAGATGGGGGCAGTATCTGAAGATCTGAAAGCCCAAAAATCTTCTTAGGAGGTGGAAAATACATAAAGCCTGAAAGAACTAGCAAATGCGCCTGGATACTGACATCCAGGAATTGAGTATCCGTCAAGGCCTTCACTTGCATGGAAGATGCTAGAAGTGCCTTTCGAGTATCAGCTCCCACACAATACTCTCAGAATTCCAGAAGATTTGTTCAAATAGAATGCCGCTCACATCTTGCAGATGAGGTAAGCAAAATCAGATTTCATTTGAAACAAAATAAAATCAAGTCATTTGATTAATAACAGCTTCTACAAATCCCCAACCATCATCAATATCAGGTCCTACCCAATAACCAGATATTACCATATTAGTGCTAGTGCAATAAACTTCATCCAAATTATACGTGAAAGTCTCGGATAAAAATCTCAAGCTTGTCATTGAGTGATGTTGATAGCTTTGATCCACGGATAATATTTGTTTCTTTGAACTGCAGGAGTCAAGCACCTTTTGAGCTGCATATATAATACATATTGTCAGATGAAAAAGTCTAAGTACAAACAACGCCACAAGTATTCAATGTAATGCTATCTTACAAATGGTGCGGTCCATTTAACTTCAAGGTATTGCCTATTGTCTGAATCATGGACGCTAAAATTGAAATCAGCAAAAAGAGTATACATGCAATAGACATGCATATATATATATATATATATATATATGTATGTATGTATGTATGCAATTATACACAACATGATGAATCCTTCAGCTTTCATTATTCCTGATGACAATTCCTTAGCGTTGCTCATATTTTTCATTTATCTAACAACTTACCTTGCATTTCTTGTGGTATCACTATATATATCAGCAGCTTTAGAATTGAAGACCCCCCCCCCCCCCCCCCCCCCCCCCCCCCCCCCACCACCCCCAACAAACACAACCCACCACCAACAACACAAACACCTAA
>JANHAO010004764.1:0-23664 GCA_026873985.1 Saraca asoca | reverse complement strand
GAAGATGATGATGAATAATAGAAGAATAAAAGAAAGAACCTCTTAATTAATAATGCAAAACTTCAATAATGGAAATAAGAAAGCTAAAAAGGACTGTATGAAAGAAAGCCTAAAATAAGAGAAAAGAAAGAGCTAGCATAAACCTTAAAGAAGGATTCTAAAACTATGAGCTGGGATGATATAAACTGATTACAAGGACCTTATTTATAGCCTTTTTTTCATGTTCACCATGGCTGTGCTCCATAACATGGGCTGGGTGTGCTTCATAAGAAAGGATTTATCAATTTGGCTACGTTAGCATGTAACACGGCCGTGTTGTGTGTTGTTCCTTCACGAAAAATTCTTCAATCTTCAGATAGACTCTAGCACGGCCTGACCGTGTTCCAGAGCAGGCCCGTTCTCTGTGCTTGCCTTGGAATTTCTTCAAATTTTCTTCCGTGCTCTCCTTGTAGCACCTAACATGGCCTAGGTGTGTTCCATAGCACGGCCGTGCTAGGTGTTTTCTTCATGTTTTCCTTTAATTTTTGCTTGTTTCTTTGCATGGCTTCTTCTTCTTTCTTTTCCTTGTCTAGATGCAACTTCATTCTTTGAATTTCTTCCTTCTTTTTATCCTTTTTCTTCATCCTATATAAAGAATACAAACCAAGAGTAGTATCTAGGATAAAATATAAAACTAAGGCAAAAACATCAAGAAAACATAAAATATTATTAACAAAATGAACCAAAACTATCTTATTTTCATGCTCTTTTCCCCATTTAAACCATTAAAACTTGAGATTTCAATTAGAAGTGAACTTGAATATGAAACAATACATATATTTCTCAATTTAAGTTTCATTTTTCCATTACACAAGGAACATGGCTACAAGTTTATGAAATACCAATTGTTAAAGTTATTTACATTGCAGTAGTTAATAATGAAGGATGATTCTAGCCAGTGTAATCTCCCATATATATGTGATGCAACTAAGAGAGACAGACCTTGATATCCTTTGCCAACATAACTATTCCTGTCATGTTGCATTCTAGATTTAGAAGCAATATGCAGATTGTTGCATTAGGCATGAGAATGGTCATTTGATTCCATTAGCGGATCCGATTGAGCAAAAACAATTTTCTAAATGCTATTAACATGCATTGAGTCTTTGATATTGGATTCTTAGTTTTGAAACTGCCTGTCATGTAGTAGCCATAGCACTTTTGAATGAGACATCTGCATTCCATGAATGAACTTCCCTATTTGAAAAGTTTCCTAACATGGAAAATGAGAGCCAAATACATGATATTGTTCCAGATAGGAGGAAAAACAGTTGATCTAGGCCCTTCAACTCGAGCAAGCAACTTGGTGGTTATATTAAAATTAACTTGATGCAAAGCTAAAGTATATTGAAGTTCTAATTTATTTATCATGTCCATAGTGGCTTTTGGTTCTAGTTGCCTTCATTTGAATACAAGTTGGTTCTGCTAAACTAGATAACATACAAAGTGACGACTATTTTGCAGGTGAGGTATTGTTTAATTTGGGGATGATGGAGAGATAATTGAAGATGAATTTTTAACCATTGCCTTAGGTCCTAAGGATGAATATTTTTTGCCCTAATAGTCAATTGAGAGCCAAACCACACTACTTTTGCAAAGTCATAGGTAAGAAGGATATGATTCTGGGTCTCATTTTCCATTTGACACACAGGGCATATTACAAGTGCTTCAAGATGTCTTGTATCGAGGAAAACACATGTGGGGAGCACACTATAACATATTTCCATAAGACGATCACAATTCTTTTGGGTAATGCTAGCTTCTATAGCTCTTTCCAAGGAAATTCATAAGAATTTGTAGCTCTAGAAGTTAATGTACATATCTGATAGCCTTTATGGATAGATTATTAGCCTGTAGCTGCTTCATGCCAAGCTAACTAGTCTACGATCTCCATTGAGGAGATTGGTATGTTATGAAAGATCCATTAAGCTATACTAAAAGTGAAGATATGGTATAATTTAATTTCATCCCAAGCGCAAGTATTTTGATTGATTAGATTAGCTGCAACCTCAAAACCTTGTGCTTCATTCCACCAGAATTTGCTTCTGAGTGGGATAAATCTATCATCTCCTACCTGTTACCATAGGTGATCGGTAATGAGGGAGGCTATTTGTGAAATCTATGACCACCTCCAATTGCCATTGGAATTCTTATCCATTATGGTCTCCAGGTTTCCCCTTCTATATTTTTGAACAGTTAGAATGGTCATGAGTGATTAAGGTTTTGTAAAAAAATCTCCAAATTTGTTTGGCTACCATTGTATTATGAAAGCTTTCATGTTAATAAGTCCAAGTCCTCCCTGGGATGTTGGAGTAGTAAGTGATTCCTATGATAGTAAATGCATCTTGGATCTTGAAGATGTAACTCTCTACCAAAAATTGATAATTAGAGTTTCAATTTTATGTAAATCTCTTTTAAGTAGAGGAGATGTTGCCATGTGATAGATTGGCAAAGATGGAAGGACATGGTTACATAGAATTAATCTTCTAGCTTGGAATAATAAACTGGCTAAATTGGCTTTCTAACTAGCCAGTTTATTTGCTAACTTACTCATAATATCTTGGCCAGTTTATTTCCTATCATCTTTCTCATCAATATATATGCCAAAATATTTGCCCAATTTTATATGAACCTAGACTCCAAAGCCTGCTCTTATGAGTTTCCTAAAATGTCTTGGGGTGTTAGCATTGAAAAAAAGAGCATACTTTTGTTTATTTATTTGGAGTCTAGATATAGCAACAAAATGATTAATAATCTACTGGACCTTTTAATAGGTTGCTAAATTTGCTTTAAAATATAGAAGTAGATCATCTACATAGAATAAGTGAGTAATGGTTGGGCCATACCTACTAGGTTTGATACCTTGAATGTCCTTGGAAAGCTTTGGCTTCTGAAGTATGGAAGAAAAGACATTTGCACAAAGGATGAAGATGTATGGTGATAGAGGGTCACCTTATCTAAGCCCTTTCTGAGGAATGATAGAATCAAATATGTTATGGATATTTTTTGGACAATACAAAATGGGCTGGCCAAAGCCTAATAAGAAGCTAAGTCCAGCTAAAAAGGGCCCAAATCTCCCAACAACGGAGGTTGCTCAACAGAGGCACTAGCTCATTAGCTGTGAGCCTGGGACACAAAACAAGACCAAGACAGGTTCTAGCTCGTCAAGGACGAGCTCCATCTCGCCAAGTGAAGTATGCTATCCCAATCGTCTTCTAGGAAACCTATTTAGACCAACTCGCTAGACCCACCAACACTGCCAGTAGATCACCTAACATGAGCTTGGACTACTAGGCTAGCTGTCTTAAGAATTATGTACAGAATGTCAGAGTCTAGTTAGCACCCAAAGGCACATTCTCCTAACCAACAAGCTAACCCCCAAAATCGACACATTAGCCTCCAAAATTTGACAATGAAATGCCAAGCCTTTATTGCCCATAATGGCAGAAATAATTATTTTACTATTTCTCAAATTACAATTGTAACCCTTCTAGCTTCTATAAATAGGGGAGGGATATGCCATTGTAAGTAAGTAAGAAATTGTATGCAGACACTCTATTGAAATAGTGAGAGAGCACTGATATTGTAACTATAGAGAAACCATCACATTACAGAAAATACAAATCACCATAGACGTAGAGGCCATGCTGACTTTAACCGAACCATAATAAAAGCTTCTGTGTGCATTGTTCTTCCTCCTTCTTACTTTCTTTTCTATTCAAACTTGAGTTATCAGCTTGTAGTTTGGGGTGTTGAAGAACCATCTAGGTTGACTAAGATTTGGGTTTACTAAATCGAATTTCATCATCAACATTTTAGCATTAGAAAAAGGGCCCCTAATTGCATTCTCTCTTTCTTTAGTCTACTGTCTAGTTGCAATGGCGAGAGTAAGAACCACTAGAAGCTCTGGCACTATCACTGGTCAACCTAATGGTCACGTATAGCAACAAAAAGAAATGTTACCAACCAGAGGCTCAGTCTTCCCTGCAGCAAGTGCCTCTACCACCCAAACAATAGGTGCTACAGTTGGCATGACACCTTTTACTCCCTATCAATCTGTTTCCTTTGACACCAATGGAGCTCAAGTGTGGTTTCAGTATTAGAAAATGCTTGAAAACACTGTGAGAGAGTTGACTAATATGGTATGGGCATTGGCCTAGGCACAAGCCCAGGGCATACAAAGGCAAGTCGAGGTTGCTACCCTCAGAGGGAGACCCTAGTTACTCGGGGCCCAACAAGAGAAAGTTGTTAGAGAAGAGCATCGGTGATCCGACTCTGTGTACATATCCAACTCCCAACTAAGATCAGAATTTTCATCGAGTTCATGAAGACGATCAGGAAGATGATAAGAAAGAAGCTCGAGCAGGACCAACATCAGGTCGAGAGTACAGCAGAAAGCACAAAATTTCATATCACCAATCTCGTGATTAGGAGGAAGACAGAAGCCATCGCACCATGAATCGACGATCCGAGACCCAGGACAAGTGATCGATGAGCTGCTCCAAAGAGTGAAGCAGCTAGAAAAAAGACCCAGGGCTCAGAACAATCAAGGTAGTTACAAGGAAAGGACGTCATTAACCTAGGAGATCGAAACAAAACCTTTTCCTTAAAGATTCAAAGTCCCAAGTATCCCGCCATATAATGGGGATACCGACCCTTACAACCATTTGGATGCATTTAATATCCAAATGGACCTCTAAACTACAAACCTATTGGTTAAATGCAACATTTTCTCTGCGACACTTGGAGAAATACCCAGGACATGGCTCAGAAGTCTTCCTGCCCACAACATTCATAGTTGGGATGAATGCCAAACAAAATTCCTTAACCAGTACAAGATATTGAAGAGGTAGCTTGCGCCATCCTGCCACTTCGTGATGGTCTTTTAGTAAAGAAATGAATCACTGAAAGATTACATTACTTGATTTAGACATAAGGTCTATAATGTTGAGAATCCTTCAGATGAGAGCATCCTTATAGCCATTTTAGCTAGGCTCCATAAGGACGGTAAGCTCTACAAGAGCATATACAAGTCTCCGGTGAAAGACTTAGGTGAGTTTTATGATCAAACTGCCAAAGAAATAATGTAGGAGGAGACTTTTGGCATGAAGAAGCCCAATTAGAAAGATGAGGTAGTCAGTTCCAGTCAGAGCAAGAAGAGGAATAATGGCGAGAGTAAAGAGGTGATCAAAAGGGGGGTTCTGATACTAAGTCACGAAAAAGGCTAAGGGTGAGTGACCACTACGCCAGAGTCACTATGACAGCTACAATATTCTGTTCGACACCCTAGAAAGAATTTTTGCAACAGAGAGGGACAATGAGGACTTCAGGATGTCCAAGCCCTTAAAAGTTTCCCTTAAGCGAAGAAACAAGAATAGATTTTATATCTATCATAATGAAGTCGAGCATAACACGTTAGATTGCTGGTAACTCAAAGATGCTATCAAGGACCTCATTAGGAAAGGTCGCTTGAGGGATTACGTGGTGCGGCCCTTGGGATAGTGACCTCCACGGCCTCACCAACTAGCTCAGCATCACCACCAATAGATTCCCAAACTTGAAGGGACACCTTCAGTGAGGACTATATTCACCATTCACAGTGGACCTCATATTGCTGGAACTTCAAGGAGGTCCTATGAGAGGTATGTGCGGGAGGTAAAGCATGTCCTACTTGCAAGGTGTGATGAAGCTGGGGGATTAAGAAAGAAAGCCAAAATGAGCTCCTATTGCATTACTTTTAGCAGTGAAGACACTCGGGGAATACATTCTCCGCATAATGACACTGTGGTCATTCGAGCTAGAATTAGCAATTATGAGGTACGGAGAATTATGATGGACATGGGCAGTTCAGTAAATGTGATATACTGGCAGTGCTTTGATTAGATAGGCATAAACCTGAACTAACTTAAGCCTTCCCTAAAAACTCTTTTTGGCTTCACGGAAGATGCAATAGTCCTGGCAGGACAAATCAAGCTCCCTATAACCGTTGGAGATTCAAGCTGTCAAGCCACCACCTTGGCTGACTTCTTGATCATTGACTCTCTATCAGTGTATAATATGGTGTTGGGGTGACCAGTGATGAACGATCTAGACATGGTTATGTTGCCTAAACTGCTCACCATCAAGTTCTTAACCTCGAATGGAGTTGGATGTATATGAGGAGAGCTAAAAATGGCCCAATGATGCTATAAAGACACAGTTGAGATAGGGGAAAAGGGAAGGAAGATTAATATGATCTTTGGAGGAGAGTCGCGACCCATAAGTTTGATTAGCATAAACTACAACTTGGACCCTCATGAAGTGGATGTTGAAAAGATAACGTGTCCAATGGAAGAACTCGAGAAGGTTCAAGTTAGTGAGGCAGACGCTGAACGATGCCTCAAATTAGGAAAGAATCTGTCCCCGGTGCAAAGACGGAGCTAACAGAGTTTTTCAAAGCAAATCTTGATGTCTTCACCTGGAACCATGAAGACATGGCTGTGATCAACCTGAAGATCATGTCGAAAAAATTAAATGTTGATCCTTGCCATAAGCTAGTTCACCAGAAGCGAAGATCGATGATCGCCAAATGGTACGAGGCATTAAAAGAGGAGGTGGATAAGCTCTTAACAAATAAGTTTATCCAGGAAGCACTCTATCCTGCTTAGGTAGCCAATCTTGTTCTTGTAAAGAAGAAAAATGGGAAATGGAGAACTTGTATTGACTTCACTGACCTTAATAAGGCATGCCTGAAGGACAGCTTCCCCCTGCCAAGAATTGATCAACTTATGGATGCAACGATAGAACATGAACTCCTAAACTTCATGGATGCTTACTCAGGATATAACCAGATTCCTATGGCCCCACAGGACGAAGAGCACACCTCATTCATCACTGATTGTGGATTATATTGTTACAAAGTGATGCCCTTTAGGCTAAAGGATGCGGGGGCAACCTATCAAAGGTTGGTGAACATGATGTTCAAAGATCAAATCAGGAAAATGATAGAGGTGTATGTGGGTGATATGTTAGTGCAGTCTGAGCAAGTTGCCAACCGTGTCTATGACTTAGGGGAAATGTTTCAAATCTTGAGGAAGTACTAAATGAAGCTAAACCCGCACAAATGTACGTTTGGGGTTGCTTTCGGAAGTTTGTTGACTTCATGGTGAATAGTAGGGGGATTGAGGCAAATCCAGGAATGATTAGAGCTCTCATTGACATGAGATCCCTTACTAGCCCTAAAGATGTCCACAGTTTGAACAGCTAAATCATGTCTATCTCCAAAACAACAGATAAATGTGTCCCTTTCTTTAATTTCCTAAAGAAGGCAAAGAGATTTGAATGGACGTAGCAGTGCAAAATTTCCTTCCAGTAACTCAAATAGTATCTTGGGCGAGCTCTTTTTCTGTCGAAACCAAAAGAGGGTGATAAGCTAATCATCCATTTGGGAATATCCTAATACACTTTCAGTGCAGCTCTAATATGAGAAGAAGGTGGAGCTCTATTTCCCGTTTATTACGTGAGTAAAAGATTACTGGACGTGAAGACAAGGTATTCGTCTATGGGAAAACTTACTTACTGCCTAGTAGTTGCCTCAGGAAAGTTACGACCCTATTTCCAAGCACATAACATAAAAGTGCTAACACAATTCCCACTCAGACAAGTCCTATAAAAGACGAATGTCTCAGAACGTCTCCTCAAATGGCCAATTAAGCTAGCTCAGTTTGAAATTGAATATAAGCCTAGACCAATGATCAAAGGGCAAGCTCTAGCAGACTTCATAGCAAAATTCACTGGACCCATGCTAGAGGAAGTAGAGACATCAGAAGCTCCAAGTTAGGAACTATATGTTGACGGGTCATCAAGTGAACAAAAGGCAGGGGTAAGGCACTCCTCATCAGTCCAAAAAAGCATAAAATCCTTTGCATGCTAACAACGAAGCCGAGTATGAAGCTTCGTTAGCTGGATTCTGACAAGCCAAAAAGGTGCGAGTTGAAAGGTTGAAGATTTTTAGTGATTCTCAGCTCATTGTTTGCCATGTGCGAGGAGAGTACCAAACTCCCTGGTCAAAGATGACTATCTACTTGCAGAATGTCCAGGAATTGCTAAGATTGTTTCAATATTATGAGGTCAACAAATACTATGAGCCTAGAATGCACATGCTAATGCCTTGGCTTGCTTAACCATGACCAAGGATACTAACTTCTTAGGGCAATCCCAGTAGAATTCCTCTTGTCCCTGAGCATAGAATAGAAGGATTCTTTAATGATAATTGCCAAAAAAATGGGTTCCTGGATGAACCCTATCCTAGACTATCTGCAAAGTGGCAAGCTACCAGAAGATAAGCTTAAAGCCCGAAGATTGTGAGCTCGGGCGGCTAGATATTGCATCTATGACGATATGTTGTACAAAAGAGGGTTCTCAACCCCACTTTTAAGATGCATTGATGGCCTTGATTATGATATTGTCCTAGAAGATATCCATGCTAGCCATTATGGAAACCACACTGATGGACTATCTTTAGCTCAGAAGGATCTCTGGTAAGGATTCTATTAGCCTATGATGAAATAGGATGCGATTGAACTCGTCAGGAGGTGCGATAAATGTCAAAGATTCGTGAAGATCCCACGAACCCCGCCAGCCTACTTGCAATAGATGGCTAGATTGTGGCCCTTTGTGATCTGAGGCATTGACCTAATAGGTCCACTTCCTACAGCTCACAGAAATTGTAATATGCAATGGTGGCTGTAAATTACTTTACTAAATGGGTAGAGGCAAAGGAGTTCGTGGAGATCTCTTCTACAAAGATAGAAAAATTCATATGAAATAACATCATTTACAGATTTAGAGTCCCCCAGTAGATTGTAACTGATAATAGGACTCAATACAATAGCGAGTAGTTCCTCAAGTTTTACGATGATCTCAAGATTATGAAGAGTTTCTCAACTATAGACCATCCGCAGGCCAACGGGCAAGTTGAAGCTGTTAACAAAATCATCAAACAGATCTTGAAGAAAAGATTAGAGGCCAAGAAGGGGGCATGGGTAGACGAGTTGTCAAAGGTGCTCTGGGCCTATAGAACCACACCTTGTAACGCCACAGGAGAGACCCCCTTCTCGATGGTATACGGATGCAAAGCGATGATCCCAGAAGAACTTGAAGTAGCATCATAACAAAGGATTACCTCTGATCTGAAGGATAACAACCAACTGCTCACCGCGAATCTAGATCTCATAGAAGAGACAAAGGAAAGAGCTCACCTTAGGGTCGCGAGCTACCAACAACTGGTCGTGAGATATTACAACTACAAGGTTCAAGCTTAGAGCTACAAACCTAGTAACCTTATTCTACATCTTATCCTTCCTGGCACTCGCAAGGCCAATAAGGGGAACCTAGGGCCGAACTGGGAGGGCCCGTACCTTATTAAGAAAGTTATTGGCCACAGAGCTTATCATCTAGCAGAAATAGATGGGACAGAGTTCCCTAGAGCTTGGAATGCTAAACATCTTCATTGTTACTATCAATAAAGCCTCGATATTTGTAAAAATTATTCAGAAATAAGTGTAAACATTCATGTTATTCTTTGAATTCTTATATTTGTATTTGTTTTTGAACAAAAGTCTTAATAAAGTTTTGCACGAGAAGCAAGTGACATATTATATGAGGAGTATTAATTGACGCAGTCTACTGGGTACTCATCCTTACACAAGTTTATCGAACCCAATGTATTTGAGCAGGGAAGTCGAGGAGAGTAAATGAGAATTCATTTAGTGTTACTTCAACAAAGTTAATTCATACAAAGTTTGAAGATTCATTTCAAAGTTCAAAAAATACAAAGTTACAAAAAGTTATGACCTAAGGAACTGGAGCTTCAAGAGTTGGGCCTTTTTCAGGCAAAAGGTCAGCAAAAGGAGCTTCAGGGACATCCACTACTTGGTCACCAATGATTTTCATGATCTGTGAGCTGTTCTTCTTAAGAAGCACCCTTAGTGGAAGGAACTTCAACTGTAGACCCTGTACCCTTTTTGGAAGACTTGCCCTTAGTAGCCCTCTTCTTGAAGCATTCCATAGTATCAAGAGCCTCTTTGCCAAAGAAGGAGAAGTCCAGCTTTGGATGTTGCTCCCACAAGGTGTAGAGAAAAGAGGTGCTGGTCTTAGACTCTGCCTTCTCTGCTGCTTTTGTAACCAATGAAGTAGTCTCTGCCTTGACTTTGGCAGCCTCCTCCTTCTTAAGAGCAGCTTCTTTCTTAGCTATCTCCAGCTCCTTCAAAGCATCCATGCTACTCCACTGCTCCGCTTCCCTTTCCCACTGCTCTGCCAACCTAGCTTGTTGTTCTGCGATCTCGACCTGCTGTACTGCTCGCTCAGTGCATTTATGAGCCAAGTCCAGGTTGATCCTCACTTTGGTTAAATTGTTAATTGTAATGTCGAGGTTTAGTGCAATGGCCTCATGATCTGCCACTTCATGAGATAGGCCAGCCTCAGTGTCCCTGACTTTTTCCCTCAACTCCAATACTTTAGCATAAATGATGGCCACCTTGTCCATGAGCTTTGTTTTCTCCTTCTCCTGGGCTCGGAGCGTCTCGTCCAGCTTTACCATTGTTAACAAGTTCTAAAAAGCCATATAACAAAACTAGAATACAAAGAAAGTAGAAAAACTATGATAAAAGGATTCCACTTACCACTAGGCTGTAGTGAGACATGTAGCCTACCAACCCTCCAGCAATGAATTCCTTTGACTCCAAGATTTGGATCCTATTGCAAGGCCCTAGGATTGTGTCAACATGGTCTACGAAGACATTGAGGTACTTCTCAGTCTTAGAGCTAGGCCCAGTAGGTCACTCCACGACTCCGACCTTTAGAGTTATTCGCTTGCAGGTAGCAGCTTTCTTCTTCCCCTTGTCCATTTTTCATTTTTTAGCAAGGGGCCCAAAGGGGGTGGCAACCTCGGCTACAGCTTCCACTTTAGGCTGAGAGGTAAGAACTGACTCTTGTGAAGGAGCTAATGCTAAAGCCAAGGGTTAGCTCCTAACAATAAGAGCTATGTTAGCATCCGAAACCAATGAGGTCTCCTCCTCGTTAGAGTCAGATAGCGGTGCCCTAAAGATAAGTTTCATGATGCCCTTATAATTGCCAAAGTTTATTGGACCTACCTCCTTGGCCCGACAAACTCCTATTTCCCTAGTGACCTTAGTACTTATGGCCAATACAAGCTTGTGGGAGCAAAAAAGGCTTTTGTCAAAGCAGAAGTCATTCTAACGATCATCTGAGGCAGCGAACTGATCTAGGACTCCTAGCTCCTCAGCTCCAAGAGTTGGATTTTTGCTGGTCCCAATTGTAAAATGAGACAAAGTTAGAATCAATGAAACAAATGTGAACAAGTCATTAAACTTGCATGTCCTTAGCTTGCTTACCAGGGGTAAGGACAAAATTGAAGTTTTGAAAATCACGAAGGGATGGACATGAGATATAAAACCAACAAATTTTATAATGTCCCACGTTGGACTTCCCTTTGATTTCCCCTTGTGGCAGAATCTTCTTGTGCTTTATCATCCTAGCTAAGAGATAATAAAGCCCATCCAACATGCTCGCACTCCTAATGTTATACAGGTAGCATAGGACCTCGGTTAATGGTAGTGGGATGTTATTCCTCAAACATATTAATGCCAAGGAAGTGAGCTAGGCATAGGAGTTAGGGGTAAGTTGGAATGGGCAGAGTTTGATTTTATTCAGGAAATTAATAATATATGGGTGTATGGGAAACTTAAGCCCCGTAGCGAGGTGTGGGAAGCTAACGACAAAAAACCCCCGAGATGGATAAGAAGCGTAGTCATCTGAGGAAGGCACTATGATGCAGCATCCATGGGGGAGTCAGAATGTCTGAACCGTAGTTTGGAGATCACAAAAGCGGATAGATGAAATGTATAGGCTGAACACCTGGTAATTAGAAGGTTGCTAACTTACAGCAGCCTTTTGGACACTAACAAGGTCTGAACAAGCAGTGAAGTCCCCAACGACCTCACCACTTCTTGAAGTCACTTCACTGAGGTGTCACATCAACTCTATGCCCTGGGCTGGGGAGCCGGCTTTGTCATTGTTCCCTATTTAGTGACGTCGATGCCCATGACCTAGCCCATCTACACAAAAGAAAAAGAGGAATAGTTAGGTTGCTATAAGCAGACCCTATCCAAAAGGCTAAGGCTAATGATTTCCTATGTGACATGTCATGCACACTTTGGGTCACTACATCTAAGACTTAGACTCCAAAAGATAAGGGGAACGAAACTGTTGGACTGTAAAAATCCAGTAAACGAATGCAAAACTCATAATGGTAATAAAAAACCGTAGAGTCTAATGGTAGATTACCCAAATAAGCTGAACTAGGCAACAGGAAATGTACAGCAAGCAATTTGAGCCAGCATTCAAACATTTCAACCACAAGCAAACAAGTCTCACAAACCATAAAGCAAAGAAGTCCAGAAACCATAAGCTAAAAAAGGAAAGACTCACCGTGATTAATAAAAGTAGAAAGTCCAAAGATATATGCGGAGGTGTTTTCTGGTGAATAAAACTCATGTAGCAACTGAGAAACCGGAGTGGTGTCAGTGGTAGCAGACAATAATGAACGGTTGTGGGAATTGGCAAAGAAAATGAATAGGAAGAGCTTGGGAGTTTCAAGTTTCAAATGGCAAATGAGAGGGAGAAAAAGGTCTCTTTGGCTTATATGACGCACAGTACCACCGTCAAATCTGGGAAGCCATGAGCTACCTATGATTTGATGGTCCAACAAATACTGAGGGCAAGTTGACAATAGCATGACACGCACGACTACCAGAGGCGGGAGTAATTATGACAGGCCAGTGGTAGAAATCGAAGAGTCACAGACAAAGTGAGCAGAAGCTTGCCAAATGACTTATAGGATTATAGATCACTAATAATAAACCTGAACTCCTAACTCACCTTGCATCCAAGAAGTGCTAACCATGCACCAAACTCTTGCATGGGCTACATCCAAGAAGTGCCTTCGGCACCAAACTCTTGTACAGACAACACCAAAATCCCATATTCAAGAAGTGCTAGCCACGTACCAAACTCTTACGCGGGCGGTGTCCAAGAAGTGCCTTCGGCACCAAACTATAGCATGGACAAAGGCACATCTGTGCGATCTACCTAGGCATTCAATCCCACACCAATAAAAGTGCTCAAGCACTCTGGTGCTCAGACTCATGGCCAACAATGGCACTCTAGTGCTTTATTTCAGTGCTAGCTAAAGATGATCTAATGCGATCGATTAGTCATTCAACATGGCACATATCCTTTAAGTCATGATTTATTGACTGAAGTCCATTCATATAAATTTAATTAATATTATCTTGGGTCAATTGATCTATGAGCACTCATTTTATCTAACGATCACCAAGCTTTGGTTTGCAGGGATTTATTTATGTTACCCAGTTACAACCTACTAAATCGCTGATGTTGTGTCCTTGGGAAAAATAAGAAATAAAACCCAAAGCTTCATTACAAAACCTCTTCCAATGAGGTAAATTTATATGAAGGATCAAGGATACAAATCAGAGTAAGCCTACAGTAAACTAAGGAAGAGCTGAATCCCAATGAACCGCAGGATCCATGAGTAAGCCGAGTTACCTCAACCCTTCCTTAACTTCCACTCGAGCCAGTAGACTGTCTAACTTGAGTGTCCCTGAGGTGCTTAGAGCGGGTGAAATAGCATTTGGGGTGAGCAGAGCAACAGTACAAGTTTTTTGTCTTAAGCAAAGAAAACATCCTTCAACTTCATCAAGCTACTGGAGGACCTAGAGACATGCGGTGCCATTGTGCAAGGAGACAAAAGAGCACGACTGAAAAAATTGGACTATAACAAGCCACAAGGCCAGCGAGCAAGCCAAACAGCTCCAGCTCCTCTATCTTGTCCTCCTCCGAAGCCGAAAGCTCCTCTTTCAGCCTTGCAACTCCTGGGTGCTTGAAAAAAAAAACCAAACGATTAGCTTACTAGAGGACAAAAGAGTAAAAAAGGAGGAGCTAAACTTGTTAGCACCATGAGGAGGTCATAAATAAATTCGCAGAGTCCTCAAAGAGGAATGCCTTATAGGATCCCGTGCAGCAAGCCATACATGCCTCGTAATCTCATGCAGCAGACCATACATACCCCAGAGCATTTCATCAAAGGCCAAAACTCCAGAAATATGGGGGGCTTAATCAATGTACCATTTAGTTATTCTTTGAAGTAAGGAAGGAGGCTTCTCACTCCTTATATAGGAAGTTCGACCTTACAAAAAAATCCAGAGGGTATCTAGCTGTACTAGATTGAACGGTCCAGAAAAAAGTGAGACTACAGCGCCAACAACTATGGAATATGAACAATGGGAGGTATGGCCTGGTGCAAAGGAAGTGAAAGATTAAAGCCTAAAATGACAACATAAAAGGCTATGAACAAAGACTTTGACTATATGGCAAACTATAGTTGAAGGACTTAACACTACAGACTATGAGCAAAGATTCAGCTAACAGACTACAACTCCCAGTCTGCAAGATGAATTCAGAGTTAGGGGGCTGATGTTATGGGCATTTTTTGGACAATGCAAAATGACCTGGCCAAAGCCCAATAAGAAGTTGAGTCTAGCCAGAAAGGGCTCAAATCACCCAACAATGGAGGTTGCTCTATGGAGGCACTAGCTCACTAGCTGCATGCTCGAGACATAAAATGAGACCAAGACAAGTTCCAGCTTGCCAAGGATGAGCTCCATCTTGCCAAGTGAAGCATGCTGCCCTAGTCATCTTCCAGGAAACCTATTTGGATTAGCTTCCTAGACCCACTAACACAGCTAGTAGGTCACCCAACATGAGCTCGGACTGCCAAGTGAGCTGTCTCAAGGATATGTATGTAACGTTGGGGTCTAGTTAGCACCCAATCTCCTAACCAAAAAGTCAACCCCTAAAACTGACACATCAGCCTCCAAAATCCAACAATGAAATGCTAAGCATTTATTGCCCACAATGGTGGAAATAATCATTTTGCTATTTGTCAAATTACACTTGTAACCATCACATTATAGAAAATACATAGCACCGTGGACGTAAGGGCCATACTGATTTTAGCCTAACCACGATAAAAGCTTTTGTATGCGTTGTTCTTCCTCCTTTTCACTTTCTTTTCTGTTCAAACTCAAGTTATTAGCCAGTTTGGAGTGTTGAAGAACTATTTGGATTGACTAAGATTTGGGTTCACTAAACTAGATTTCACTGTCAACAAGATGGAACACCATTTATTTGGATTCTATAAGATAAACTGCATTATTATTGTCATCCATTGTAGAGGAAACCCTATTCTTTGGAGGATAGCCTATATGAAATCCCATGAAAGGAAATTATATGCTTTGTTAAATTCAATTTTTAAGGTTGTCTAGTAGTTTTTTCTATTTGTACATTTGTTCATGAATTGCACAACTTCAGAGGCAATAATAATGTTGTTAGAGATTAATCTACCTTTGATAAAAGCATTTTGATGGGGATAAATGATCATATCTAGCAGAGGTTGCAATCTTAAGAACAATAATTTAGAAATAACCTTATATATGACATTGCAGAGGCTGATAGGCCTATAATCATTGAAATTTTGTTGATTGTCTCCCTTTAGGATTAGGAAAATTAGAGTCTAATTAATTGCTTTTAGCAGGAATTCCCTATCCAATAAAGATAGAATATAGTTTGTAATATGCCTTCCTACAACATCCCAAAATTTCTGAAAGAATTTAGCAGGGAAGCCATCTGGTCCTGGGGTTTTATCAGGATGACATTGAAACATTGCCATTTTGATTTTAGTAGTTGTAAAAGGTTGCATTAGATTATATATTTGTTCTATTGAAAGCACTGGAATATCCAACTCTGATAAATCAATAGAAGGATATGTAGGTGAATGTGGGTGAGAGTGTAAATGTTGAAAATGAGCCACAACAAGCTTATGAATTTCATGATTATCATCAGTTCATTGGCCCTAATCATTTTTAATTGATTCAATTCTCTTTTTAATCCTTCTTCTATTAACCAAGGTATGGAAGGATGTGGTATTCCTGTCTCTATTAAGCAACTAGGTTTGATGTGCCTTTTAAGCCCAATTGATCTATTGGCATTGCAAAAAGTAATCCAATTGATGCCTTAATTGTTTTTCCATTTAGAAATCATCTAGTTCAATGTTTTGTTGCAGCAAGTTTATATGGTTCTCCAACTATTAAGTTCTTTGCTGCAAGTGAACAAAGGTTTCCTTATCTCATTGTTTTAAACTTTTAGCTATAATGCTAAGTTTAGTAACTAATTTAAATGCTGTTGACACCAAAATTTGGTCAACTGGTTTCCTTAGTACAACACCCCTGACTGAATGCTTGAGAAAGAACGAAGATAGATGGTACAAATTTAAGGAAGAAATAAAGGGGAGGATGAAGACACCAGAATTTATTGTGGTTCGGTGAAAGCTAGGTATCGGGCCCTATGTTCACGCTGCTTTCTCTCGTTATTTATCTTTCAAAGGTCTTATTAGATCGAGTTACAATGGCTACCACATTGGCTCACAGGCTCTCCTTCTAAACGAGGATTATAAATACAAGAGGTTCTCTTTCACTAATGGAGTTTTTTTGTATATCTTCTCTCCTTACCGTTCTATGGTCCCTTCCCATGTATTTATAATGAGGGGGAGGGTTACAAGGGTAATCTTCTAAATCGGCAAAATGATCACCTTCTTCGTTGTTAGCATTGAATGCTTGTCGTCGGACAATTAATGCTAGGCAAATCATTGTCAGATTTTCAAGGAACTGATGTGTATTACCTGAGTCCTAAGCTGTCAGTTCTTCCGGTGCTTTTTAGGCTGCTGACTAGACTTAGAACGATCGTCCGTCGGTGGTGAAGCAAAAGGGAGATGGTGGATTGAGGTCTCAAGGTCGTTGTCTTTCGTTCTTGCTTGATTGTCTATTGGCCTTGGTCGATACGGTCGTTGCCCTTTAAACCTATGGTCCCGCGTTATGGTGAGGCCTTGTGGCATCGCGGGCCCTCGTGGCTTAGCGATCATGGTCTCTTTCTACTGGGACTGAATTCACTTTAGACTGTACTTCCCTAGATGTCATTCTTTTCAAACCTCATCCAAATAATACTCACAACATAAGCCACCCAACTCTCGGCCCGTCTTGCGAGGTGAGAGTTGTACCGTGGTTTGTGCTTCTGGTTTCGAAAAGAAGAGGTTAGATTATTGTATTCCCTATTGCTTATTAATGTTTTGAGGGAATCTTTCACTTGTCGCAAGGCCGTCCCGCGCAAGAATTCTGTGCGGGGCATGCACATTACTTGGACGTGGCTCGCGCAAGAATTCTACGCCTTCTGCATACTACTTAGACGGGATAATATTTTTCAAGCCCCCCGACCGGCGCAAGAATTCTATGTGGTTAGCACACTACTTGGACGTAGGGTCGTTCTGCGCAAGAATTCTGTGCGGGGCATGCACATTACTTGGATGCGGCTCGTACAAGAATTCTATGCCTTCTGCGTTCTACTTGGACGCGAGAATATTTTTTGAGCCCTCCGACTGGCGCAAGGATTCTGTACGGTTAGCACACTACTTGGATACAGGGTCGTTCCGTGCAAGAATTCTATGTGGGTCATGCACATTACTTGGACGTAGCTCACGCAAGAATTCTATGCCTTCTGCGTACTACTTGGACGCGAGAATATTTTTCGAGCCCCCTGATCGACACAAGAATTCTGTGTGGTTAGCACACTTCTTGGACACAGGGTCGTTCTGCATAAGAATTCTGTGTGGGGCATGCACATTACTTGGATACGGTTCACGCAAGAATTCTATGCCTTCTGCGTACTACTTGGACACGAGAATATTTTTCGAGCCCCCCGACCGACACAAGAATTCTGTGCAGTTAGCACATTACTTGGACGCAGGGTCGTTCCGGCTGCCCGATTCGTCCATCTGTTCCACAGGTGCGATCTTTCATTTTCCCTATGACAACGGGTAATTATGACCTCTGAATTTTCATGCAATATTCTGTACCATCATTTATTGGCTTTCGTATTCCCCCAACCGTTGGATCGTGGGTAACCAACAACCCTTTTAATCTGACGGTAAGGCTTTTCTCTTTTTATACTAGGAAAATCCCTTCGTCCTCTATTATTTCAAAAAAAATTTCTTATTCCTAGCTCACTTTGCTCAGTCTCCAGCTGCTTTCGGGTCTTCTCTTTAGTTCTGGGTTTTCTTCGCCGAAGCTGTAAATACATTCTAACCGGGCCTCTGTGCTCAAAGAAACTATAGTAAGTCTCTGTCCCTTTCTCCTATTTTCCTGTTCTTTATGGGTTCGACTTGCTAGATTCTTTCTTTGGGATTCTATCTTGCTCAGTTGAGTTAGTTTGTCAGTCGTACCTGGGTTACTGGGTATATCCTATTTGGATTTTGATCATGTAGTTCGGGATTGCTCTCTTTCTCTTTTCTTTTTCCACCTCCTGGTGTAGTGTTTGGGTAATCACAGTGGTGGTTCAGGTTGCACATGGCCTGTGATCCGTGGGGGTCTTAGGCTTTTTAGTTTTGGTGTGGCTTACTTGCAGCGGCCTAACCGACTTTCTTCCCTTGTAGATGGAAGCAGGTCATGTGCAACACCGTCGTTCGACAGGGGATGATGTCAAGGAGATGGACGTGATGATGAGAACGCGATCCGCTGGAGAGGCGGTACCCAGCAGAGGGGGGAAGTTCCATCGTTCGTAGCTCGTCAAGGACCTTCGGAGAGCCTGGCCGTCGTAGCAAGAGAATCCCGTGATCGTGACATTTTTAATTTTCATGCATCTACGCTGTGTCGTCAGGACATCTAACTCACGGTTAATTCCCATCGGGTGCCGAGAGGGTGCAGTGCCATGGTTCCCGCATCGGATGATCACACTGCACATCCCTCCAAGGGTTTCGTTGCTATGAGTTTACCGTATTTTATGATCGATTTTAGGTTCCCGGTCCCTCCTTTTATTATGGATTTTTTGAACAGAGTGAAGCTGTGCTTGTTCTAACTTACTCCTAACTCGTATGTGTTGCTGATCTCGCTCGCTCTAATTTATTTGGGAAATCACCTGCCTCCGCCATCCCCCGAGACGCTATGTTATCTCTATGAGCTCAGACGCACGAATGCATCGGATAGATTGTATTATCTTACGGCCAGAAGGACGCCGCATAAAAATATCCTTCCAAAGGGGTTCGCGATAGCCAAATCTAACGTAGGACCTTATAAATTTCACTGGTTTTAAGTATCCTGCCCTTCATTGCGATACCTCAAGAATTTTGATTTTGTGTTTTCTTCGGGTAAGTGGGTTGATAGTTGTTGCATAAAGCGACGTATTGTCCAACCCGCCTTATCTCTTGTTTTGCATTGCTGACGTCACTTCCTTTTTTTTTGTGCAGTTGGGATCGGCAAGACTCCTACGTTAGAGGCAGGAGAGCTTGGGATTTTGGACAATCTCAAGTCGACGAGGGAGTTCGAGAACGACTTCAACGAATCTCAACTTTGTCTATATGGTCTTGCACCCCCTTTGAGTATCGAGGTCACAGAGGAGATTAGGATTCGATGAGTGTCCAAAGTCCGCCCTGCCAACTTTGACCATTACGACGATATTATGGACCTCATTTTGAAGACCACCCCGTCACGTGGCACAAAGCGATGCCTCCCAGCTCCTATAACGGATCCTCCTCTTCCTCCTCCGGACAAAGCTTCTATCCCTGTTGGTACGGATTCAGAGGTTGCTGTGTTGTCACCATTATTTGTGACCACTCCTCATGGGATGTTATCGCCAATACAGTACCTTGCCGCACGTGCCCACAAGCGTCGTGCTTCGATTTTGTCCTTTGGCAAGATTTCATTTTTCAAAAAGTTGATGATGGGTCTCATCCAAGAGTTGGGCCCGTCTATGATCACTTTGATTTCCTCTCGCTGTTCAATGCTAGGGGATAGAAGGTGCTCTACCGGGACTAATTTTACGGGATTTGGCTCACTTATTATGGATAACCGAGCCAAAGCGTCGACATGAGCATTCTGAGCACGTGGGATCTGGGCGATCTCGGTCTACTAGAAGGATTCCATTAATTCTCGAGCCTTTCGAAGGTACTGTGCCATCCTTAGTTCGCAGGTCTGGTATTCACCCTTCGTTTGACCGACGAGGAGCTGCGAATCACTGTATATCCTCAATTTTTCCGCTTGCACCACTTTAGCCAGGTGTAATCCTGCCAGTAGGGCTTCGTATTCGACCTCGTTATTCGTGGCCTCGAATTCAAACTTTAAGATGCTAAAGGTTCTATGCCCTTCCGGACTAACGAGAAGTATTCTGGCACCGGACCTTCTGTTATTGGATGATCCATCGACGAATAATTCCCAACAGGGGGTCTCGTAGACTTTTGTTTTTTCCCTTATGGGTTCTTTAAATTCGATAATAAAATCCACCAGCGCCAGTCCTTTGATGGCCGTTCTGGGCTTGTATTCAATGTCGAGCTGGGCGAGCTCTATTGCCTATTTAAGCAGTCATTCGGAGGCATCAGTTTTCTACAGAATTTGCCTCAAGGGATATTGCGTAAGGACTATGATGCTGTGAGCCTGAAAATATGGTCGTAATTTCCTCAAGGCTACGACAAGGCAATACGTGAGCTTATCTATAAGGGAGTATCTCGTCTCTGAATCCAACAACCTCTTATTTACGTAGTATATGGGGAGCTGAATACCCCCTTCTTCCCGTGTCGCCGCACTCAGGGCGTGTTGTGACACTCCAAGATAGATAGTCAGTTTTTCTCCTTCTTTTAGTTTGGAAAGGAGGGGTGTTTGGCCAAGATAATCTTTAAGTTTTCTGAACATGTCCTCGCACTCTATAGTCCATTCAAACTTCTTGGCCTTTTTAAGGACATCGAAGAAAGGGAGGCATTTATGAGAGGCTTTCGAGATGAACCGACTTAGGGCGGTGACTTGTCCGTTCAGGCTTTGGACATCTTTGGGGCCAGTGGGAGGACACATGTCGAGAACAGCTTTGATCTTCTTTGGGTTGGCCTCGATCCCCCGATTATTAACCATGAAGCTAAGGAATTTTCCTGAGGCTATGCCGAAGGTGCATTTGAAGGGGTTTAACTTCATTCGATATCTCCTCAGGATGCGAAACATTTCATCCAAGTCCTGGACGTGATTGACGAGTCGCTTGGATTTCACAAGCATGTAATCGACATAAACCTCCATTGTCTTATCGATTTTCCCCTGAAACATCTTGTTTACCAGTCATTGGTATGTCACCCCCGTATTTCTGAGTCCAAAGGGCATCACCTTATAGTAATACAATCCTCTATCGGTGACAAATGAGGTGTGTTCCTCGTCCCGCGTTTCCATTGAAATCTGATTGTATCCTGAGTAAGCATCCATGAAGCTTAGGAGTTCATGCCCTGCGGTTACATCGACAAGCTGGTCCATCCTTGGTAACGGGAAGCTATCTTTTGGACAGGCTCGATTTAAGTCGGTGAAATCGATACACGTCCTCCATTTCCCGTTCTTTTTCTTAACGAGGACTGGATTAGCTACCTAGGTGTGATATCGCGCCTCCCTAATAAAATTGTTGGCCAAAAGTCTGTCCACCTCTTCTTTGAGTGCTGAGTAGCGCTCGGTGGTCATTGGCCTTCTTTTTTGATAGACAGGCTTGGTCAGGGGGTCGATGTTCAGCGAGTGAGACAATATCTTTAGATCGATACCCTTCATATCTTCATGATTCCAAGCGAAGAGATCTGTGTTTGCTTTGAGAAAGTCTGCCAATCGTGTCTTTACACCGGGTGGCAGTTGTTTCCCTATTTTCAAGCACCTCTCCTCATCTTCTTCACTTATCCGAATTTCTTTTAGATCTTCAGTTGGTCTCGCGGTTTGTCTCTTGTCCATTTCTCGAGGGTTGAGGTTGTAAGCGACCCCTCTTTCGCTCATCGGACCAGAATATCCACCGTAGACCATGTCCATCTTCCTTTTTTGCGCTCCGAGCTTGACCACCTCTTCGTAACAGTGGTGGGCTACCCGTTGTTCTCTTTAGATACACCCCGTCCTATCCAGGGTAGGAAACTTCACGACAAGCGCCTTGTCGATACTATCATGTTGAGCTCGTTCATGGCGGGTCATCCTAGCACCACGTTATATGCTGAAGGGCAATCAATAATCAGGAACTCTGTCATGACGATGGCTTGATGATCCGAGTCTCTTACGGTGAGCGGGAGCTTAATTTGCCCTATTGGAAGTATCTTGTCCCCGGTGAACCCATAAAGGGGGGCTGGTGACGGATCAGTTTGTCTTGTCTCCATGCCCATCTGATCGAAGCATGCCTCGTACATCACGTTTACAGAGCTTTCGATATCTAACATTACTCTTCTTACTTCCACATTGGCTATCCTCGCTCGTATGATGATAGCGTCATTGTGCGGTTAGCGTATCCCTGTTGTGTCTTCTTTGGCAAACGTGATGTCACTTGTGACAGCCTTGGCCTTTTTGGTAGGTCTGTCATTTTGTTCATGGCTAGCAAAGAAAACTCGACCAGCGTCTCGAACATAACGACTATGTGATCGATTCATTGTGCCGCCAAGGTGGGGCCCACCATGAATGGTGAATATCATCCTTATTGAAGGCGCCTCTTCATTCTCAAGCGTCCGATGGTGCCGTGATGCATGTTGCTAGTGGCGTGGGGATCTCTGCCCCAAGATTCTTGCCACTTATTCTCTTAAATGACCCCTCTTGATTAGGTCTTCAATGGCGTCTTTTAGTGCCCAGCAATCTGATGTACTGTGCCCAACCTCACTATGATAGACATAGAACTTATTTCGATTTCTCCTATCCACGGGTGTCCTGATGGGTCTAGGTCGTCCGAAGTCCTCATTCCCCCTTTCTGCAGTATAAATTCTATCGGGGGCGTCTAATAATGCAGTGTAAGTCTTGTAGCGTCATAGAGACTGGTACGGCTCAGCTCGTACTTTCTTTATGCCCTGACCCTTTGGGACGTCTTCTCGACCTCGTTTGTTGTTCTCGTTCTCATTCTTCTTCTTCCCCCTGGGGATTTCCCGGTCATCTCTCTTTTTCAGCTTCTTGGGGCTAACAGTTTCTTCCTAACAGACCTCCTTCATGACTAGCTCGTAGAATTTGCCTAAACTTTTGATGGGAGACTTGTATATGTCTTCGTATAGTTTTTCGTCCTTTCGAAGTGCAACAGAGATCACTGTAAGGACACTTTCGTCCGACAGGTTGTCCACATTTCTAACTTCCTATCGGAACCTTACAATGTAATCCTTGAGCGATTCGTCCCTTCGTTGGAAAACTGTGGCCAAATAGCAAGAAGGGGCGAGCTGCCTCTTTAGCGCCCTGTATTGGTCAAGGAATTGGGTTTAGCATTCATTTTAGGTTTTTATACTACGGGCCAGGAGGCTCCTAAACCAGGTTAACGGTATTTCCCCGAGGGTTGCTGGGAAGACTCGACACTTCACTAATAGGTTGGAAGTTTGCAAATCCATCTGGACGTTGAAAGCGTCCAAGTGATTGTGAGGGTCACTATTTCCAGCGTATGGGGGGATGTTTGGAAATTTGAACCTGCGGGGGAGAGGCT